>OZ024737.1:35199460-35405831 GCA_964016875.1 Fallopia convolvulus
TTCAAGGGTGCTAACTGCTCAAAATTGACAACGGTCATGTGTTGTTTTAAGCGAGAGCATGTTGAGTTTACTGTAGAGAACAACGTTTTTTTTCCGGTATCCGCCTTGAAAGACATATTCCGCTGGGGAATGCGAGACAACATAAATGCTCGCTATGTTGGATCTGTTGAGATATTGGAAAGAACTGGTAAGCTTGTTTATCGGTTGGCATTGCCACCTTCAGTACATTCTATCCGTAATGTCTTCATGAATAGGAAAATATCTTTGATTAGGCTACTTTGACCTAAAATGGAAGTGAAGAAAAGACTTGAGAATAGATAGGAAATGCTGAGTCATTTTCCAATGTCAGTGAATGTTGTAAAGAAGGAATTTGGTAACTAAGCAATGGTTGATTGTGCTTGGTGCAGAAGTAACATTATGTTTTTTTAAGGGGGTACTACAAACTTCTGTATAGGTTTGTAGTGGTTGTATGTTTGTGCTTGTGCTATCCTTCTTTGTGATCCGAGTTCTCCTTGGTTTCGAGGACGAAACCATTTTTAAGGGGGTACTAATGTAATAACTGCGGTTTTTAAGAATATTTTTGAATTTTCTCGGATATCATTTTAACGCTTAGTCCAATATTTTTGTTGGAAATTAAATCCTAGAAAATTGTTGGTGACATCCTAAAATCACAAAGGAATGATTTTATGGATCGGTGTGAATTCTAGGATTTTTCAGTGGAAAAAGAATATTTATTGGATAAGCCGTCTTTTTAATTATGTACCGGAAAGGATTTAAAATGCGAAGCGGAAGCCTTAAAAATTGAAAGTAGCAAGATAAAATCATGGAAAATTGATTTTATTGGTCTACATAATTTACGGGATGTTTTTCGTTTAGTGAGTTTTTCCACCCGAGGTACATAATTTTACCGCTTTAACGCGAGTCCCGTTCCGGGACGGGAAATTGTATTTGACGGCTCTTGCTTAACGTATAAGCATTTGGAAGATAGGATTGTACAAAGTCAATTTTTTTGACTTTTCAAAGGTGATCTTCTTCCACTTCAAACCAAAGATCGAGAGAGATAGAGAACGGACGAGACGACGGACTCGGGAGAGGCGAACCTCCATCACCGCCGGCAAGCTCCACCTCTCCTCCTCTCCCTTCATTTTTTTTTTGGGTTTTGATGCTCTGTAAACCAGAACCGTAGAGAATCTGGTGGAGCGACGGACTTGGTGAAAGGATCGAGGACAACGAACGGATCGGGAGAAAGAATTGTCACCGCCGGTCACTTTTCGACCACGCCGCGCGACGTCGCCGGCGATCGGTAGCCTGTCCGACCACCACCAATGGAAAGGGCTGCTGCCGGGCAACGCCCAGCCACCCTCGGGCTCGAGGATCGAGCCATGATCGAGCCACACGAGCCATGGGCTCGAGTGAAGGTATATACGATCGAAATTAATTAGCGGTTTGATTGCGGAGCCACCGTAAGGGCCTTTCGGTGCCGCTTTGCTAATTAAATTTATGGTTTTTATAATCTTGACATTAATACGGTTCTACAGGTTCGAACCGCTCGTGAAACAGACGTCCGGATCTTCCGTTATAGCGAAGACAAGTTTTGGTTACCGATTGACAGGTAAAGGACTTCGGATAATTACTCAGGATTCGTTGTTAATCCGTTTGAGCTGAAATTTGGTAATCTTTTAGAATTGTTGCTGATGAACAATTTTTATTTAGAAAATTGTTTCAAAAGAGAAGCGGATAATTAGTTATAATTCCTCCAAGATGGCTCCTTGAAGCATGATAACTAAGGATTTATTATATATCGATATTCGGAAATTAAATCGTTTATCGATTAGGAAGTTGTAGGAGTTGAGAATACAACTAAGAGGTGTTTTTGTGAGCTCGTTGCTGAAAATCCTTTTGTTATATTTGTCAGAAGGATGATACAGATTACTGTTGGAATTGCTAAGGACGTCGAGCACGCCTTATAAGGCAAGTGGACGATTCTCTCTTGCGTTATTGTTATTAAATGAGGAATTGGATCCCATTTAATATTTGCGTTGGGAACAACTTGTATGATTAATAAAATATGACAGGTCGTTATATTTGTTAGAAATAATGACCATGTTGTTTATTCAGTTTCGCGTTAGAACTGGATTTAGGTCCGTTATGTGTGGCCTTGTATGTTGTCTCATGCTGAGACATTATGGTGAAGTAAGTTAGTTTTTCAGGGGTAGGAGCCAAGTCTCCGATGACCTCTTTATAACACAGTCTATGTTGGGAGGTTTAGCTCGTTACTATCATATCCCAACATTCGGGTCATGACTCATACCCCACTCAACGCTGGAGGAGGTGTTTATGCACTCTAGCTAAGTGCAAATTGGTACTAGGTGTTCGTCAATGATCATGGATTTCTTCCCTTTCATCTTGACGTCTCCATGTACAGGTGGATTCTCTGCGGTTTTAGCCGCTTAAAAGTTACCAACATGTTTGTGAAAAGTTCTGAAAGTAATAGATAAGTGCGTTTGGCACATTAATGTACCCGAATGGTTAGTCTATTCGATAACCATTCTTGCTCCCGGTTATGAATGATTCTTAATCAAACTTTGATTAAGTCAATCTGATTAGTCGACGGAGACTTTTCAAGATTTTATGTGATTAATATGAGTTCCCAACAATTGTTTATGCTTCTTAAGGAAACCACAAGCGGTGGTGTTCTCTCTCTTGATTATGCGAGTATCCTTCTTATTCTCTATAAGACTGCTAATTGTTGGATCAAATCCGAGTCTATTCGGATTTGGATGCCAATATGTTTAGTTACAACCATAAGAACCAAGTTAGATTCTCTGCTTGCTAGTCTATCATTAGACTAACCCGTCCATCTTCTTTTCTTTTATATGGTCGGCTGGTGTCCATCGTTGTATACGATACATCAGGTTCTTCTTGGAAGTTGATTCAAGAGGCGGATTCAGATGTTTGAAGCTCCAGAAGTTGAAGATAGGTTTCCAATGGCTATACTTGAGTGAAAATCATGGTTAAACTACTTCAAAGCGAAGCTGAGTTTCAGAAGTAAGAAATCAAGGAAGACTTGATGAAGATTTTGTTTAAATAGAAGGTTGTTCTATTTAGTTATTTATTCTTTTTGGGTTAAGGTTTGTATAAGACCAATTGTATTTATTCCGCTGTAATGTTTATTTTAGTTTGTTCAGTCAGTTTAAAGCCTTGGGTAGCTTCGGTTTAGTCTTAATCGGGGTTACTGGCGGTAATACCTCCAGGGTAGAAAGGGGGTGTTACAATAGATAACTTCATAGCAACTACGTACATTCTGATTTAAAGACAACTTAGGGCAACCAACAACTGAATTAGTCTTTCACCTTTCTAATTGACTACAATGAGGTTTCTTATTTGAGCTCCACAATGCATCAATGAAGAACAAAAAAGAAAAAGAAAAGAAAGCTTCAAATGTGTTTATGTGATGAGTTCAGAATTTCACAAATAAAGAAGAGAAGCTTGACAACATGGCTCCGTGAACCCCCTACAAAAGAAATTAATTTTTTAAGTTGATCGATTTCTAATTTCCCATCCATTGGAAACGCAAATTGAAACTAGAAGTCTCAATATATAGAGATGAGTTTGATAATTCAAGTTCACAACTACAAGAACCACCAGCATAGTATTTCTACAATCAAGGCCGAACTCAATCGATGTTCAAAACCCTAGGTAGTAAATGTACCATAATCGAACCAACCTGATATCAATAAACCCTAATTCCCAAATCCCAAACTCGAACAATACTAAAATGTATCTAATTTCAACTTCAAAGGATCAAAGAAACGCTAAAGAACAACAATCTTGAAGCAAAGAAAAACAATGTAAAACCGATCATCACGAGATTTGATTACGGAGTTGCAAATTCTTAAGTATTCTTTTCTGGCCAAAACCCAAACCAATGAAGCAAAAATCTATTTTTTTGCACAGAGAAGAGAGTAAGGATAGGGAGAGGGATCGAGTGGCAATACGTGAAATTGGAGAGAATTAGCTGGAGGGTGAGATTGTGCTGTAGATTTGGCGAAGAAGTTCGTCAATCAATCGAGAAGGAGTTTGTGAATTTCTTGAAGAACGGTGTTTGTGGTGGATAGAAGAGTTAGGGGCATTTTTGTCTAGCCATTTCAATTTTAATAAAATTACACTCCGTGCCATTTAAAATGAACCAACCCTTTAATTTTAATTTCTCCCTGAACCGATTACTTGTAATCTGGGCCGTCCAAAATTATAATCCAACGGATCACATATGTTCTCATTTTACACCCTATACAAGTTAAACACCCGAGCCCCACTCTGCATTTTAATCTATATACTATTACTAAAGTCGAATAACTCAATTCCATGTGTCAATCATCTATGCCACCTAAGCAAATTAATTTTTACATTTACTAATTTGTCCATCTAAATCTTCAAATATTACTTAGTTCTACCACATTATAATTTTTAAATAATATTTAATTAGGTCACTTTACTTATTGGTGATTTGTCATATTATACTTACCTTTTATAATTGTAGTATCTACAAATTAAAAATATATTTTTATAAAAGGTATTAATTCCTTAATACCAATGTATATAAAATCATTACTATATCTTTCTTAATTACCTTACATCTATGTAACCTTTTAAGATCAATCAATATCAAATAATTGTATTTAAATAAATTTAGATTATATAATTATATAAAAGGAATAAATTTATTGTATTCTTTTCTATGCATATATAAACCTAAAATTTTATGGCTACTTTTTCTTCTTATTCACTAATTATATTTCCTTAATGAGTAGTTCAATTTGTATTTTTAAATAATTATTTAGATTAATTTTCTTCAGTAATTATTAAATAATTGTATTTTTAAGATCAATTTCTTTGAAATAATTTCATAAAACAATATCTAACATATATATAACTTTGTAAGATCAATATATATTAAATAATTGTATTTTAGGATTAATTTACATTAACTAATTACATAAAAATAAATTTTGAATTTTTATGTAAAAATAATTGTTTCTAATTTAAATATATGTGTACATCCCTACAACAGTTTCAAGATTATTTTTTCTTCTCATTCAAAAAATAAATATCCCAAATGTGAAAAATAATAAGACAATTTTCTAATATAAATTATTCAAATAGTACAAATGATGACGATAAGATTTTAAAAGATTCAATAACATGTTTCATGTAGAATATCATAGCATAGTATACAGATTTATCATTGTATCATGAAGTTTGATTAATCTTCATTTTCTTAAATGGCTAGAAATTTCAACAAGATTTATCATATAGAATTTTTTTCAATAATGTCATCATGTAGAAATTTTTTATATAAAAAATTCCATTAAAATTTTTATAATACAAACTAAATATCCAAATATTTTCTTATCGGTTAATATCAATATACTATAATTAAAGTCGAATTCATCCATCCTATTTGTCATCACCTTAACTAGGCCACACATTGCTTTTGAGTCTGAATTATAATGCAATGTATCGTCAAATGAACCACTTACTCCTTCTTCTAAGTGTTCAAATGAAAGCTCATCCTATATGATGATAATGGAGACAAACTTACATAAGATCAACTTTTCACTTCTTGTTCCAAAAAACTTTGAAGCACGAAGAGGAAAATTGAGTTGTTTTCATATCCAATGCAAATCACTGCATATTACAATATGAATTTTCTTTCTCAAATATTATTTCGAACATATTTTTCTTATTTTAGTCTTATAGTTATTTCAAACATATTTCTTATTGGTTATTCTATTTAGTATTTGGAGCTTAAATTATATGAATTCATTAACATTAAGTTATATTTGATTTATATAAAAATAATTATTAATATTCACTCAAAATAAGTATTATTTTACTATAAGTATATCAAACAACTATTAAAGATCCCGTGCAGGGCACGGGATCTTTAATATCCCTAAATATAATTGTATATTAGTAATATTAGTAACATTTTTATATTTAATAAAAACTTTCCATAATGAATTAGGCTCCAAAATCAACTTGCCAAAAATTTAAGATATCTAAATATAATTATATATTAGTAATATAAGAATTATAATTATTATTATATAAGATTTGTAAATACTTAAATTAATAAAGGGCAAAGAGGTAAATAGAAAAATTAAAACGGCTACGTGGCATAGTTAAGACGATGACACCTAGGATAGAGGCACGTGATTTTTTAATAGTTGTTTGATATACTTATTGTAAATAAGTACTTATTTTAAGTGAATATTAATAATTATTTTCAAATAAATAAAATATAACTTAATGTTAATAACTTCGTATAATTTAACCTCTAAATACTAAATAGAATAACCAATAAGAAAATATGTTTGAAATAACTATAAGACTAAAATAAAAAAAATATGTTCGAAATAATGTTTGAGAAAGAAAATTCATATTGTAATATTGCTGTGATTTGCATTGGATCTACAAACAACTTAATTTTTCTCTTCGTGCTTCAAAGTTTTTTGGAAATGTAAGTTAAAAGTTGATCTTTTGTAAGTTTGTCTCCATTACCATCATATAGGATGAGCTTTCATTTGAACACTTAGAAGGAGTAAGTGGGGAGTAAGTGGTTCATTCGAAGATACATTGCAGTATAGTTCAGGCTCAAATGCGGTTTGTGGCCTAGTTATGGTGATGACATTTTAATTATTTTTTTAAATTTGAATCTGAAAACTTAAACCATCCATAAAATACCCACTTTTCAGATAACCACCCCAAATATAACTATTTATTTTTAACCACCCGTAAAACATCCACCATTAGCTAAATATCACTTTCCGTTACTTGGTCCGTCAAAAAATTAAAAAAAAACCCCAAAATACCCTTAGACATTTCCTTTTAATGTTTTAGTTTCTAAAATCGGTATGCTTATACTATGCCCTTAGAAAGACCGTTTTATAATTTATATTTTTCACAAGAATAATTAAAGCTGTCAAAAGCTGACCCGACCCGAAAAACCGACCCGAACCGCCCGAAAATTTTAGGGTCAAGACCCGAAAATTTGAACCCGAAATCCAAAATAAACCGAACCCGATAGACCCAAAACCCGTTGGGTTCAAACCCGAAACTCGTTGAGTTGACCTGATTTTTTTTATATTTTTAGAATATAAATAATATATTTTAAAAATTATAATATATTTTTATTATTAAAATATATAAAAATAATAGATTATTATTAAATATCATTTTTTAAATAAAATAATATTTTAATAATTGTAAGGAATTCGATTTTTTGACCAGTTGGGTAGACCCGACCCGCCCAAAAACCCGACTTGTCTCAACCCGATTTGACCGATGATCTGTTACGAGCTGAACTAGACTTAATCCGAACCCGAAATAATCGGACCGGAACCCGACCTGACTGACCCATTGACCCGATTCGGTCCGGTTTGCTGACTTTGCTCCCTCTCTACATATGTAAGCAAGCTATATCATCGCTGTTGACCACACCGAG
The DNA here is from genome assembly GCA_964016875.1 of Fallopia convolvulus. NCBI lineage: Eukaryota > Viridiplantae > Streptophyta > Magnoliopsida > Caryophyllales > Polygonaceae > Fallopia > Fallopia convolvulus. The sequence goes on from OZ024737.1 coordinate 35,206,968, forward strand.
GACAACAAGACCTTCCAATCCATCTTAAGAGCTCAAACAGATTCTCTCCCTGGTTCCGAATCAACAATGTCGGGTTCCGGCGCCGCCAAGTCGTGGTTCCAGTCGCTGAAACGCTACGTGAAGGCGCCGTGGGAGATCACCGGCCCCTGCGCTTCCCCTGAGTACCTCCCCTCGGTTCCGAAGGCGACGGAGTACAGGCTTTTCTGCCCCGCCACGGTTCCGCAAAGGGCCATCATCCCATGCTCCAACCCCGACACAGTTTTCGACATCAAATACCACACGCGCGACCAGCGTCGCAACCGTCCTCCCATCCGCCGCACGATCCTCAAGAAGGCCGATGTCGACAAGATGGCCAAGGAGAGGACTTTCGAGCCATCCGATCTCCCCATCCCTTATCTGACTGCTACTGTTGAGGAGGATTACAATGCTTGCGGTGGCGGCTACCAGAAATGAGGTCAGATGTGCTTTCATATTGGCTGTTTTGGATTTTTGAAAAATTAGGGTTTCGAATGATTTTACGATTTGTTGGGACATGTTGTTTTGGGGAGATTTGACGCTTGCTTTTCTAATTCTGAGGCGATTAGAGAGATTAATTCGTTTGTTTGGGTCTTGTTCTGATTGAACAGAGTAATATGCGATCTGTGTTGGATTTCGAGGATTTGGATTATGTGAAGGTCTGAATTCAAAATAAAGGGGGTCTGTCAGTAGCAGTTAGGCTAAGATTGTCTTGTTATTTGCAATCCATAGTTGTGCTTGGATTAGTGAGAATCCTGTCTTGTTATTGAAATCCATAGTTGTGCTTAGATTAGTGAAAATCCCTATGGATTTGTTTACCTGAGTTGTGGATTAGGGTGAAAATGTGGTGGAAGGGGGAGGACTACGAGTGGATTTAACTATTTAAGCGGTTGTGCGGACAGTGGCTGCTGCCGAAGCTGCATCTATCAGTTTAAACCAGAACCCTTATTGCATTCCTAAATCAGACCACACCTGTATTAACGCATTGAGTTTGAGTTTTAACCAAAAGCCAGATAATTTATCTATATATATACTGTGTTGAGATAAACAAGGAAGTGAAGGAAAATGCGTGATTATGTTAAGACTTCTAGTTTTTCAGTCACGAGTTTTGACTGATTTTGCAAATGGCGATTGTGATTAGCACTTAGCACGGGCCTTTTGTTTCTTTCTGATTGGCATTCATGCGTACAACTTGTGCTTGTTTTATGAAAGCATGAAGCTTGTGTTGAATTGTGAATTTTTATGATACAAGTCATTTGTAGGATTTGTATTATTTGATCGCAGGATTTGCCACAAGTGACTTTTGGAAATCTGGCTTCTGGGCTTTCTAATGTGATATTCATTTATACTTTGCCTTTGCTTAAATGTAATTGCTTGCTTGCTGCAATATGAAGTGACACTTTGTGATTTATGTTAGATATTAAAAGTCTTATCCTAGGGGTAGGAAGTGAAAATTATTAGTGGGAAAATTTGCTGACTCTGATTGCACTTATGGATTTTTCCGATGCCAGATAAGATAGCATTGTATCTGATTAAACTTCATGTTTTCAAATTTGAAATAATCTGTGACCCTGGCTTCTTGTAGCTGGAAAGCACATCTGTTAAAGTTGTATTTGGTATCATTGGCTTTTTATACACTGCCTTTGAGATGGATTTAGTCCCTATATCAATTTTGGTATATTCTAACTAAATTCAGTTATTATTGTCACATAGTTGAATTTCAGTTTTTCTTGGGTCTATCGGTCGTACCCCTTTCCCTTGGGCAGGGGTACCTCCATCTTGACCCCCCAGATTCCGCTATAGCGGAGCCTCACTGGGTCATTGATGATGATGATGATGATGATGATGAGTGTTTTTGGTAATTTCTTATCAACCGAATGATTATACCTTAATCTGGAGATTTATAAGGACTCTCCTGAGACTTGGCTGAGATTGCCTTGGACATGAATCTGTTGTTTATTACTTCTTTACGTCTTCACTTGATCCTTGATCATCTTTCAGTTTGACACCCACAACTGCCCTAATAATTTTCTTATATGAGAAATACCAGATTGTATATCCTAGAAATAAACTATGTCTAAGAAGTAAAAAATTTGGGATCCTTGGTACGAACTATTTTGAGTACAAAATTAGGCATCTTTTTATTCATAACAAAGATACGGGACATGATTTGGTACGGTAAAAGACGTATCTTCAGAAAAGTTGAAAGCTAATGCTATTAATATTTTGACATCTCTGATGATCCACACAATTTTTCTTTTTTCATTAATATCACACTAGAAGTAGCTAACCTAATTTTGCTGGCTGCACAACTCTTTCTTATTTGTTCTGTATGCTTTTAAGTTTGTTTTTTCACCATTTAATATCAAAATAACCTTGTGCTAGATAGAATTTGGATGCAGGGTATCTGGGTTTAGAGTTTTATGGTGCATTGGAAACTGTAGTTGTAGTATTTTGCGTTGAAACATGTATTAGAATTATAAATCCAGCCAGATGGATATTCTAGCTAACCTGTTAGGATGTTATCAAAAACAATGTGTTTTTATATCATATCTTGCCTTGTATGCAAATAGGTTCCAAAATCTAATATTTTGCACAATTTTCCTCTCCCCTCCACCATTCTCTTCCAATCAGTTTTGTTCCCTCATCCTCAAATGCATGATAATTGACCAATATTTTCCAATTACAATCACTATAGTTGATCATGAGTACTGTTGTCTGTTGGTGATGAAACCTGCACCATTGGAAATGGTATCTACTTGAATGAACACTTAGTCACCATCATTATTTTATACTTTCCTGTTATCCTCCCCTTTCTTGAACTATCAATCTTTTGGTTGAATTGTTTCCAAAACAAAGGCTTAAGTTTTAAAATTGTCTGGACAAAAACATGTCTTTGGTTGATAAAAGCACAACAAGGAATTTGTTAAAATCACCAAATCTTGGTTTTGTTGTAGTTTTTTCTAGATTGAAATAGACAATTCTGAATATAAAGCACAGGACAGAAGATGAGCTGTAAGTGGGCTCAATTTGACCTGGTTCTAGTTAAAACTTTCCCATACCAAAGGGCGAGGGGGAAGGAGAAAGAGGTGGCTTATTTGGTCAATGGTGTGAGAAGTAGTGTTGAAGGTGCTGTGGTGGTTGTCGTATACTGATAGTGTGGTTGTGACAAATGACAATATTGTCTATGGAGTTTGTGTTATTGGGTGTGGATTATGGATTAGAAAAATACGAGGGTAGTGTGGTAACTCAATAGGCATATTTTCGGACAAAAAAAGGAAAATAAGGGACTTGTTAAATGTGAAACATTTCCATTAATGAAAAAGGATCCATAGTAGATCTATAGATGACTTCTAGTTCTAGATATGAAGATTGAACAGAACTGCTAATCTTCTGCAGCACATTGACTAAATTGATGACCCTACACGGAATCTTGTCCAAATGCTTAATTTTAGGGTAAGAAGACATTTGTCTTCCAAGGTCAAGGAGAATTCAAAAAAGATGCCTATGGAGTTTTTGGTATCGGATGCAAATCATGGATTAGAAAATTACGAGGGTAGTGTTGTTGGCAGCCATGCTCTCTAGCTGATGAGTTATTTCTACATTGAGTCGATTGTATACAAGTTTCAGATTCTTATGTAGTCGTCTTAAGATTTTAATGGATAAATTATTTTGCTGTACGTGCCAAGTAGAATTTGTGCATATAATGAACATTTTGCTGCTTCGTATCAGGTGTCTTTCTGTTGGCAGGATCCACTTCAACTCGCTCTGCATAGTTCATCCTTTCTGAACGAAGTAGCAGTGGCTCTCTGGATTAGTTTTACAGTCAAATAATTTGGGTGCGGAAAGCGTCTTTCTTTTATGTATGAAAAGTGGATCACTTAAAATTGTGTGATTTGATCCTTTGCAGACAAAACATCTCTCATCACTCATTCAGAAGATGCTTCCGTATCTGTTTTTCTTAAAAAATAATTTCCAAAGCATTATGAATGAGGACACAAGCATTGTGCATTAATGCATTATACATGATTTGTCATTTGTGTGAAAATAGCATGATTTTGGTTGAGAAAATTGCTTCCTCTACCGTTTATTTATTTTAATAGTTACAATATTTAATAATACTCAATATAAATGTTTTTGTTGTGCATGTCCATGAATTAGGTCAACCTAGCCCGAATCCGGTTTTGGTCAGACCCGTTGATAATAGGTCAATCCTTTTTATTTTATATTATGAGGTAGATTTTTTTTTGATAAATGAGCTACTAGCTCATTTGAAGACCAACATTAACTCCCCTGAATATTACAAGATCGACCTAATCATCACTGCAAACGATCTTTAAGAAATTCAAAATTAAAGGACTATGATGAAAAAAATCAATGAATTGATCAACAGGAGAAAACAAGATCTAAGAAAAGGCAAAAATCTTGAAACTGTCGTTCTAAGAAGATTAAGATTGAAATGTCTTCTGGCTAAGAAATCTGCTGTCGAATTACACTCCTTGTACCAATAAAAAAAACAAAACGTGAGGAATTTGCGAAATAAAAAGTCTAATATCTTTTGATATTTTTCCTATTTCTCAAGGAATTTTCCAAACATTTTTTAAAAGAATTAATAAGTACTAGATTATCTCCTTCTATAATTAGATTAGATAAATTCATTGTACTTGCATATTTAACGCCTTCGAAAAAGGACAACACTTTTGCTTTAAGGATAGACATATGTTGTAACTCTTTTTTTTTTTTATCAAAATGAATAATTGAGCAATTATGATCCCAGATTAAATATCTAATATAAGTTGTAGAATTTGTTTGATTTGAAGCATCGGAATTTAGTATATACCAGTCAGGGGAGATGGTTTAATCCAAGAACAATGGTTTTTCCTTTTAATTAAAGTTTTATTGTGAGATTTTGTTAAAGAGTAGTTTACTGAATTCCATTGCATGTGTTGAGTAAAAGCCAAATCATATGGAAGTAAATTATAAATTAGACGAGATGGGTTAAAGATTTTTGCATTTTGATGTACTCAAATATACTACCAAAGAAAGCATAAAATATTTTTGTTATGATTAAAATTTAATGTAGTAATCAGATTATCATTAAATCCACCAGAAGATTCAAAACTAAAGGTAGTATTTAGTTTTATTTCTAGTTTGCTTATCATAGTCCGAGTAAATGGACAATGAAAGAATAGATGGTTTAAATTTTCATCAGCACTTTCACAAAGCGAGCATGTATTTGGAACACAATTAAAGAAACGATTTAATTGATCAGTAGTTGGGAGACAACCAATACTAGATTTCCAAATAAAGTTTTGAATTTTCGGAGGAAGTTTTGTTTTCCAAATCCAAGAGAAACTTAAACAAAGATTTGACATCATAGAAGTAATTAGCGAATCAGCAGATGTAAATGAGAAATTTCCATCCGAAGCAGGGAGCCAAACAAGTTTATCTAGAGTAGATGAAAATGAGAAATTTCCATCCAAAGCAGGGGGCCAAATAAGTTTATCTGGAGTAGATGAAAATGGAATTCGTATGTTTGAGATAAGTTGTACTAGATAAGGAGGAACATGTCGGCTTAAATCATGTAGATTCCAAGTATTATGATTAGTTATAAAACCTGAAACTTCTAAGTTAATATTAATATTATCAAAATAAGGAAGTAAATCATGTTTTGAAATCCATTTATCAGTCCAAAAGTTTATATTTTGTCCATTTTCAATAGTCCAATGAATACCATTAGAGAAACTATAAATATTTAATAAATTTTCTTTCATATAAACCTTTACATACTTATTAGATTTCAACATTGGTGAAAAGTAATACAAAAATGGTAGTGTATTAATGTATTATAGATAAAAAGTTTAAGAAAATATTTTAATTTTAAAAATATTTTTTTATGATATACATACTTATATGGGTGAATAGAAATTTGAATTTTATTTCCTTTATTCTTCTAATATACAATTATATTACTAAAAGTATCATTAAGATATATATTTAATTATAAAATTCTTATAAAATTTTGAATTAGAATATATAAATTTTTAGATTTTACCACATAGTAGTTTCTTTAATAAAAATATGTAAAAATTAATTAATAAAATATTTATGTTGCCAAAAAATATTTTATATTTGTTTGATCTCTTATCTTTAATTAATAAATATTTATGTTGCCAAAAAATATTTTATTAATAGTATTTTGAAAATTATTATGACATTTATGAGATAAGAGGGACAAATTTTATATGTTGTTAAGATTAGATTAGTAGGATGATTAGATGAAATATAATCCGATTGATTCAAATAAGGAGATAGAGGAAATAAAATTTGTTTCGCTAAAATTGGTTTCATTAACGCGTGTTTGATAAATGTGGTTTTTAGTCAATCATGAAATCTAACAAATATTTGATGGTCGAGTATATTCTACTGACCAATTAGAGAATCCTACTACAGCATAAAAAGATTTGTTTCCTTAGATGAAACGGAGTACGTAAGAAAATAGAATGTAAAAAAGGAAATCGGTTATGAAACTAGCTTGGAGAAAAAGCATATGGAAATTTGGAAACTAGGGTAATGAATAGATTATAGGACTCATGTAATGTGTATATATATATCAACACAACAAATTCTGATTTCCTATTTCCTCTCCACCTCTCCTTCGCGTACGGTACGACTTGAACATATTTCTTGAGTTCATTCATACCAGCTTTCTCATAGTTATAGTAACATGGAGAAGGGGGAAGGCATCATGTTGTTTGGAATCTGGATCCACAAACACGCCAACGGTGGTGACCAACTACAACCACCACCATCTAAGGAGCATGATATTACGGGCCGTGATCATCAGCCGCCAAAAATTCAACAAGCACCGAGGAGCGTGAGGGTCATCAAGAGGCCGAGGCTGCCGAAGCCGAGCCACCAAGAGCTTCCTGGTGCGTATCGGGATCGCATCGCTTTGATGGGAGCGGTCGAAGGCAGCCTTAGGCTCGTCATCTGCAAGGCAGTCACCAAGACCGACACGCAAGGGCACCAAGCTCGGCTGACGCTGCCGCGCGACCAACTCAAGCACAACTTCCTCACGGCTGACGAGGAGGTGTTGATCCGCCAGAAACGCAGCACGCGTTGCCACGGGATCACGGTTAGGGTTGTGGATCCCTCGCTGCACGAGCGTGATATCCGCCTCACGCGCTGGAACTCGAAAGAAGACACCGACAAGGATAACGAAAACGAGGGCTTTGAAGAGAACAAGAAGAAGAAGAGTACGAGCTGGTGGTATGCCCTCACGGGCAAGCAATGGATGGAGCTCATGCGGGTTAACGAGCTGGCGGAGGGAGATGGTCTTCAGCTTTGGTCGTTTCGGATTCAGGCCAAAGACGGGCTCAAGCTCGGCTTTGTCATCCACAAAGTTCAACGGCCACCTCCGAATCCGGCCTCCAATAACAACAACAACAACAACCACTACTCTACAAAGAAGAGGAGAAGATGCTAGCATGTTCATCAACTAAGTAAAGAGGGAGATAAAGCAGACACATATCACTCAAAGTCTAAGCGATTCCTCATAGCCTGTCCTCTCCTTCCATTTAGTTTAAGCTTGATTATGATCCTCATTTTACACTCATCGATTATCTTCTTGGCACAGGTATTAGAATCGGGTTGTACTCTTTTGAAAATTGTCTCATTCGCCGCCTAGGGTTTTCTGCAAGGTGTCAGGCGGCGCCGCCTCGGCCGATCCAAGACAATGGCCAGAAGCAAAACGGTTGGTCGGAAGAAAAAAGGTCATGCGCAGGCAAGGGTAGGTTCCTCTTCCCCGGCTAGCGGTGCGGCTGCTGAAGTTTCCGAAAACTCCATTCGTGCCAACAACAAGCGAATTCTCAGAAGCTCGGCCAGGGTGATTGTCGAGGCTCTCTCGGATGCGCCCGAGAGTGAGAAGGCCATTCCCGTGGCTTCTGATGGGGAGTCGGTGACTGTGGTGCCGGAATCCGAGAGCGTTCAGGTTTCGGGGGGTGACTCTGTCGCGAGGAAGGAAGCAGAGGTCAAGAATGGTGAACTTGAAGAGGGAGAGGTGAATGGCTCTGCTGTTCCAGCCGCCACTGCTCCTGCTGGAGGGAAAAGCTACTCGTTCAGGGACGCCCTAGCGGGTAACAGAGCCAATGTCGAGGGTCGGAGAGTGAATTTCGTGCAAGGATGCGAAGATGGAATTATCAGGTTCAAGAAAAAAGATGTGGAAAAAAATGTGGAGAAATGGAAGAACACACTGCTTGGCATGATTGCAGGGGGTCGGATTGCTTTCAATGTGATGCAAAACTTTGTAAATGCTAGATGGGCAGTGAGTAAAAGCCCCAAGGTCATCAAGACAGATGCAGGGATCTTCATTTTCAAATTCGAGATGGAAAGTGACTTGGAATGGGTCTTGGCTAATGGCCCCTGGATGATCGGTGGAATCAGACCTCTGGCTCTGAAAAGGTGGAGTGAAGGAACGAAGATGGATCCCTCTTGCTTTGAAACCACTCAGGTGTGGGCTAATCTTCCGGAGCTTGATGTGCGTTTTTGGGATGATGACTTCTTTGAAAAGATTGGAAGTGCCTTAGGCAAGCCTATTTTGGTGGATAAGGTGACAGAAAACCAAGAGAGGCTCTCTTTTGCTCGCCTGCTGGTGGAAATCTCTGCGCGAAAACCTCTCAGACATGAGGTGGTCTTCCTTGGGGAAGACGGGGAGAAGGTGGAACAAAGAGTGAGTTATGAATGGATCCCGCCCATGTGTGAAACATGTAGTGCTTTTGGACATGATCAGGGAGACTGCGAAAGGAGGAAATCTGTTGGCCTTCAGAGACGTCCTGGTCAGCCTCTCGGGTACCAAGGGACCATGGATAGAAGGGTATGGGTGAGAAAAGATTTGCCCAGGAAGGAAGTGGTTAGTCCTGCTCTTGGCAGGGCGATCAAGTCTGCTGCTGGAACTTCTTCAGGTGCTTTGTTGGCACCAATTGCTGAGAATAGTGCAGAAAAGGAAGGTGAAGGAGGTTGGGAATCTGTTAAGGGAGGGTGCAGCAGCAGGAAAAGTGCAGAGAAGCTGGCTATTGCAAAAGGAAAGAAAGTCCTGATTGAACAGTCAAAATTTGTCGCTTTAGATGGACAGTCTAATGGTCTAGAGATTGATGTAGAGGATGCCGATAATGATGCTATCGTATCCGATGAATAACATCTCTATTGTTGCCTGGAACATTAGAGGCATCAATGATGTCTCTAAAAGAGAGTTTGTCAATAATTTAGTAGTAGAGAAAAGTATTGATATTTTGGTTTTGCTTGAAACTAGAGTTAGGGAAAATAAAATTGAGGAGGTGTCTCGTGATCTCCTCAAGGGCTGGAATAGATGCACCAAGTGCATTGGGTTGAATGGAAGGATTTGGGTTTTTTTGAAGTCCCACGCTCAGCTGGAAGTTGATATTTTGGTTGAAAGGGCGCAGCTAGTTCATTGCTCCATCAATTCTCCGTTGCTTCATAGGCCGATGCAGGCTTCTTTTGTTTATGCCTCCAATGCTGAAAGTGAAAGATTAGAGTTGTGGCAGCTTCTTGATCAGTTAGCTACGACAGCGAATGACATTCCTTGGCTTGTGATGGGAGATTTCAATGCAATTAAAGACGCCAAGGAGAAATTCTTAGGGAAAGGGACAAATATTGATTTCAGCAGGGAGTTTCTTGATTGTGTGAACAGGATTGGCTTGGCTGATCTTCGTTTTTCTGGTGCTTTTTTTACCTGGTCCAATAAGCAGGGGGGTGACGACCTTATCATGTGCAAGCTTGACAGAGTGCTAGCGAATCAAAAATGGATGGATACCTTTAGCAATTTTTCTGTCAGTTTTGATCTTCCTGGTTGCTCAGACCACTGTCCTGCTGTGTTGAAGGTGGAATCGGTTAAGGCTAGAGATAAAGTGCCTTTTAGATTCAACAATTCTTGGGCTTTGCACCCGAATTTTCTCAATGTTGTTCATGAGGAGTGGAATAAGAGCAGGATTGGGGGAGTGAAAATGTTCAATCTAGTGAGCAGGCTTAAGAGCCTTAAGATCCCTCTGAAAAAACTGCGTTCAAGGAGCATAGACAGTGAAGAAGAAGAAATTAAAGAAAAACATCGCAAGCTGAATTTGGTGCATGCCGAGATTCAGTTGCGACCTCTTGATGCGAGGTTGAATACCTTGGAGAAGGACGTGCTTGCCAGCCTCAAGAGTGTCGTTAAGAGAAGAAGATCCTCGCTCCAACAGCTCGCCAAGTTGCACTGGCTCAAATACCAGGATTGCTGCAGCAGTTTCTTCTTCAATTCTATAAAACAAAGAAAGGCTCTCAACGCCATCACTAGTCTTCAGGATGATTCCGGGGCTGTTTTGACAGATGAAAGGGATATTAAGGGGCTAATCATCAAGCACTTCTCTGAATTTCTTGGCAAAGGTGTTTCCTGCAGGCCGCTTGATCCTGAAGTTATCAAGGAAGGGAATTGTCTAGAGGCTGTTGAGAGTCTGAATATGATAAGGCCGTTCACCAGGGAGGATGTAAAGAAAGCGTTGTGGAGCATTAATAAGAACAAGGCGCCGGGGCCGGATGGATTTAACGCCCACTTCTATAAGCAGGCCTGGACTGTGGTTGGAGAGGACTTCACTGATGCAGTTCTTGAGTTCTTTGCTAGTGGAAAATTGCTAAAGGAAATTGGTAATACTATTATTGCTCTGGTCCCTAAAACTGATAACCCCTTGGCCTTGAATGATTTCAGATCTATATCGTGCTGCAACGTCATCTACAAAGTCATATCCAAGATGATTGTGGCCAGGATTCAGACTGCTCTTCCGAATATCATCGATAAAAGTCAGGGAGCTTTCATTAAGGGAAGAAGTATACGGCACAACATTGCGGTTTGTCAAGACATTGTCAAGAGCTACGGAAGGAAATATATAAGTCCTAGATGTGCTTTGAAAATCGATCTGAGGAAAGCTTTCGACACTGTAAACTGGGACTTTTTGTTCAAGATGCTTGAAGAGTTGAAGTTTCACCCGATCATGGTAAAGTGGATCAGAGAGTGTGTCACAAGCAGCCAATTCACAATCAAGGTGGGAAGGGAACTTTGTGGCCACTTTAAGGCGGGAAGGGGTTTGAGGCAGGGAGATCCCCTCTCCCCGTACCTCTTTGTAGTGGTTATGGAATACCTTAGTAGAGCAATGAAGAGAGAAGCCAAGTGTAATCGATTCAAATATCATCCTGGGTGCAAGAGAGCCGGGGTTACTAATCTTTGTTTCGCGGATGATCTTTTTATATTTTCTCTTGGTAGCTCGGATGCCATCAAAACGGTCAAGAGTATTCTTGATGATTTCAGTAAGAGCTCTGGCCTTGAAATGAACCAAGATAAGTCAAGAATTTTTTGTGCTGGTATAGATGAGCCTCTTGAAGATCAGCTATGTGCCTTATCGTGTATGAGGAAGGGTGCGCTCCCGGTTAAATATCTTGGCGTTCCTCTATGCAGCTCCAGGGCGCAATGTAAGGATTACAATGGTCTCGTGTGCAAGATTAGGAGCAAAGCAAATGCATGGGCTGCCAGACATCTCTCGTTTGCGGGACGTTTAGAAATTATTAGAGCTGTCTTCTATGGTCTTCTTCAGTACTGGTGCAAGATCTTTTTGATCCCCAAATCTGTCATCAAAGAGATCAATAGATTGTTGAGGAGTTTTCTTTGGTGCGGTAAGAGCGAAGGCAGTAAAGCTCCAATTGCTTGGAAAAGAGTCTGCAAGCCTAAGACAGAAGGCGGGCTGGGCTTGAAGGATATCATAGCATGGAACAAAGCAGGGGTTGCAGAGCTGCTGTACGATGCAATCACCAGTTCGGACTCTATTTGGCACAAATGGGTGGAGGAGGCTCTTCTTAGAGGGCAAAGCATATGGACAGTTAGCTGCAAGAACACCTCCAGTGCTGGTTGGAGTTCTGTCCTGCACCTCAGGGATCAGCTTGCTGATTCGTTGAACGATGGGGCTGTTCCTCTTGTTCTTTGCTCCAGGTATAGGAAACTTGATGGAAAAATGTTGTATAATGGATTAAGAGAGAAAGGTGAGCTTGTTGCTTGGCATGATATGGTTTGGAACCGGCTGAACACTCCCAGGACAGCCTTTATTACTTGGAAAATTGTTAATGGAGGGGTCAACACAAAGGACAATTTGAAAAGATGGGGCCTTGTCCATGATGATTCTTGCATCCTGTGCAGTGCCAATATACGAGAAACTCGAGACCACTTATGGTTCGAATGTGACTTTTCAAGCAAAGTGCTGAAACATGTTCTCCTGTGGGCTAAACTAGGGAGAAAGAGCAGAAGTATAGAGCAGTGGATAAGCCAAACCAAGTCTTTGAAGGGGAAGAGATCTCTTGCTTACAACTTGTGGAATCACATTCACTGTGTAGTTATCTACCACATTTGGAGGACTAGAAACTTAATTTTGTTTAATCACCAAAGAATTAGTATTGAAGAGTGTATTGAAATATGTGTGAGACACATTAGAAATTGTATTCAGGCTAGGTGGAATAGGAAATCGAGAGAAGCCTGTAGGTACATGGAGAAGCTTGGAATTGATCTTGCTGTAAATAGCTAGCTCTGCTAGCAATTTTGTACCCTTTCGTATTTTAATACTATTTACCCTTTTAATTCAAAAAAAAAAAAAAGAAGAGGAGAAGAGGATAATCGATCGATATGATGAATTGGTGTTTAGTAATCCCTCATTAGCTAGTGATACGCCAAGGGACGATTTGGCAAATACAGCCTCACGCCCATCCGAGAACGCCGACGACCCGCTTGGCTTAAAATGATTATTATTAGTATTTTCTTAATTAATATAAGTCTTTTTAAATATAATTTACGGACTCATTTATGGATTTTCTTTTCGGTTTTTTTTCATGATTCTTTTGTTGAACCGATAGAATAGTTGTCATAGATACTATTAATTAAATAGCTATTTTAGAAAATAAAAAAAATTATTATTTTGTCTTAATCCCCTCTTGCTCTTCTCCTCTTTGTCTCCTTTTCCTAGCCGTCTGGCTCTTCCTCTGTTTCCCAATTCTCACCTTGTTCTGCCTAAATTGGTACTAACACAATATAATTGTTATCGTGTCAGCTAGCTAACTAGGCACCGATTTCTTTTATTAGTTTTCTTTTTCTTTCTTATTGTTTTCTAAATCACACGAGTATATTTTGGCTATTGCAAGAAACATATGCGGGTCAAAATCAAATTCAAATACGGTCATAGTAACAAGCTTGTGACCTAATCGGTAAATATAGATGTAGGATAGGATATTCTGCAAAACAAAGAATAGAAGCATTTGTAAACCACATACCACTCTCCATCAAAAAGTGTAGATGTTTATTTGAATTAATTGGGGTGCAAATAAAAGGAAAAGAATGTTTGGATCTTAATGACGAAACACGAATAACACAATCATGGTCTCTCGACTAGCTTGATAGCTCCTCCATACACGGGCCAAATGACAGCTAAGCAGAAGGAGTTTGTGAAAGAAAAGCATGAGACATGTATCATACTAGTGAATTGAACTACAATTATTCATCCATTTTTTTCGAAGCAAAGGCGGTACTCTACGTCACTCAAAGAGAGGTTTTATTAATATAACATCTCCGACCAAAGTCCATTCGTCATTTTGCATTATATAATATTAGTAGATTATGAATAGCATATTGACATGACATATAGTAAATTTTTAAAGTTTTTGAAATTATTTTGAAATTAGGTGCACATTAGACACAAAATCTTGGCCTATAGATTAAATGTATTTGCCGACGGTCTAGATTCACCGGAATTGTCACGCGGGTTTTCAACACATGTTGGGTGCCAATTTCGACCACAACTGAGGCTACGTTTGAAGAAAGAGATTGAAAATACTACGAAAGATGTCGATCGGCGCTTATTGTGTACCTTTAGAAGGTGTGGCTTAATCCATATAGAAGAAGAATATAGTTCATGTTTTGACCGATCATACCATCCACTTCCAAACGAGAACCGCCAATAGGTAATTTTATTTTTAGATTATAATTCCTTTTTAATATTTTAATATGTATAATTTAAATATTCAAACATTAACATGCGTATTTTAGGGTTGAGGGTATGGACGATGTGATAAAAAAGATATTGAACTCATCTCGAAGTGTCTTCAACAGTGTGATGGCCATCGAGATGGAATCTCAAACTAATACTTTGAGGATGGCCATCGAGAAATCCAAAATTGATCTTCCAAGTCCAATGAAATTGAAGCCCTTAAAAACCAAGGATCATAGTGTTGTTTTGGCATATACGTAGAAAGGTTTTAAGGCAATGCATATATAAGTTGATAGACATGTTTTATGACTTAATTTTAGACTTGAAACAAGGTAGCATCGAGGACGATTATTTTTGGAGGGAATGTCATTGTTGATGGTGCGCGAAATAACCGCTAAAAGTTTAAGGTTAGAATTAGCAAATATAAAGAAGAAAAGGGATAAATAATTGTGTTGCATATACGTGTCTAAAAGCACGCTATATATGTATCGGCTACATAAATTTGGGTAGGCAGAGTTTTGTATGACCACGTATAAGTTGCATCAGTCCGATTTTTCTACTCCCTAATCATACTCCTCTTGTACTCCCTTGATTTAATTGGTTAGAAGATATTTTTTAATATTTTACCTATATTTAAGTTTTTTTTTGATGTAATTTGAAAAGTCATCATCCAATCACGTTGTAAGAAAGTATAGAAGGGAGTATATTTAGAGAGTAGAAGATTTGATTTGAAGTTGCATGAATGGCTAGTCTACAAATGCCCAAAATACAAACATAAATGATCGGCCCAAGATCATATTCGGCGGCTCACCAAGTAGATTGCATGTAATTTGGTTGTGTTTGGCCACGTAAAAGTTGCTTGGCCATGCAAACAAAATGCCCCCATCTCATATGCATGAATAAAGCGCATTACTTATCATAGAAGATTTAAAAAGGCTATCCCACATCGAAGCTTATAAGACAAGCAACTAGCTCATGAACATTATAGATAAGAAAGAGCTAGAACGGAATAAAAAGTCGAAAAACCTCATCGGTCAAGATTTTTTCTTCTATTTAGATCCGATGTGTTTAATCATCTTATTTTATATTAAAAGAAGGGCTCAAACACGTGCAAGTATGCTCTCATGGGCAAACAATGGATGGAGCTCGTGCGGGTTAATGGGCTGGCGGAGGGGCTGGCGGAGGGCAAACAATGGATGGAGCTCGTGCGGGAGCTCATGCAGTTTAATGGGCTGGCGGAGGGCAAACAATGGATGGAGCTCGTGCGGGTTAATGGGCTGGCGGAGGGAGATGCTATTGAGGTTTGGTCATTTCGGATTCCGCGGAGGGAGATGCTATTGAGGTTTGGTCATTTCGGATACAGGGCCCAAGAAGAGTTCAAACTCGGGTTCGTTATCCACAAGGTTCAACGCCCACCTCCAAACTCCGGCCTCCAACAAGAGGAAGAAATATTCTCAGAAACATACAAAAAAAGCAAGTGTAACGATCATGTGTAACGATCTGACGATCAAGTGTAACGATCTGACTGTAGAATTGAGAGTTGCATCTTCTCAAGACCTTGTAACAAGACCTAGACTGTAGAATTGGTAGTAGCATGACCTAGACTGTAGAATTGAATTGACAGTAGCATTTTCTCAAGACCTAAAAAGACAGAATATAGAGAGTTATTGCAGAATGACCAAACTATATCATAAACGACAGTAGGATTTTCTCTAGACCTAGAAAGACGAAATATAGAGAGTCTTATCGCCTTGCCTTCTTCTATTTGTTAATCGAACCCTCAAGAGCCGACTTGCACTGAATTTCGCCGGAATTGAGCTCGTTCTTGACCATCTCATAGGAATTGAGCTCGTTCTTGACCATCTCATGCCTAAGTGCCGAGATCTGGTTCCTCTTGAGCCTAGCATTGATATCCCTGATGTAGGAGTGATACTGCATTAAAAAACGAACAGAGAGGAATCAACGATCACAAAGAGAAATCAACAAACTCAGAGAGGAATCAACGAACACATAGAGAAATTAACAAACATAGAGAGAAATCAATGAATACAGAGAGATTTAATCCGCAACAAAAAGAGGAGAAGAAAATAATGTTTTAACGTTGTGATGATTTCATACATGTCCTCGTTATCTATAGCTAGCTATGCACCTAGTTCATTTATTAGTTTATAGCTAGCTATGCACCTAGTTCATTTATTAGTTTTTAGTTCATTTATTAGCTAAAAAAAATCACACGAGTAATATATGTTGTTTTTAGGGAAGAATCCCAAGGGTGTTTAAACTTAGTTAGTATTTTGACTATCCTAAATTTTATGGTGAGAGAAAACCCATCACATACTACTTTTTATTATTTTTTAATGAACAAAAGATAGCTTATTGTGGAATTATAAAATTTTTTTGTTCTGAAATTAATTGCCACATAATATATTCCAAATCCTCAACTTAAATTTGGATACAAAGATTTTGAACGAGTTGTTAAACTTCTCTCACTACAGCAGCTAACCATCAGCACTCTTTCTTCTTCTTCTTCCCCTACCTCCCCACATCCACATACCCCCAATTCTCTCGTTTTCCCCAAAATTACCAAAACCCTAGTTTTTGGTGCGAGCAGCAGACGTTACTTGTGAGCTAAGGTACCATACCCACTCCCTATTTTAAAAACCCTAATACCTAGCTAGCTACTTTCTATAGCTTTCCAATTCGCAATTAGGGTTTCTACTTGCTTTTAGATTAACTTTACCGATTTGCTTTTTTCGAAGTTGTCCGTGCTCGTGAATTTCGGAATTTAGTATGGGGGATTTGGGCGGTGACGGTGAGTACTCTCAGCTAGGGTTGGAAGAAGAGAGAGAGGAGAACCCGCTAATGGTGTCAACTAAGCTGATCTTGAAACTGAAGAGGAAAGGAGAAGGAGAAACCGCCATTAACAACAAGGGGAAGAAAGTTGATCCTAGTGGTAGATGGGACGGCGGAGAGGAGCCGATGATGAGTATATGCGGGCAATGCGGGAAGGAGTTCAGCTCGAGGAAAGCGTTGGCAGGTCACATGAGGGTCCACATGGAGCCCCAACGCTCGTCGGCGAACGGAAACGGCGCCCTTTACGGGGAGAGACCCACGTGCACGATTTGCAAGAAGAGCTTCCACTCTGAAAAGTCGTTCTTCGGACACATGAGGTGTCATCCCGAGAGGGGCTATCGGGGGATGAACCCTCCGCTGCCGGCCAACAATGCCAGCCGTCCTCATCCGATCAGTACTACTTGTGATGATCATCATCATGATGATTATGATGCCCGTCTTGCTCGTCAAATGTTGCTGTTGCCGTTGCCGCTGCCTCCTCAGTGCAGAAGGCGCCGCACGTGTGGAAGTGGGGCCGGTTTCGTTAGGGTGGATGAGTTGGAGATGGGCGGTGTTTACGGGCTCATGTTGCTTGCTACGGGAGATGAGTCCTACAGGTTTCTTCCACCAAAGTCGAGGGATGATGGAATTAGGGTTTGGGAGGGCAATGATGATCTGTCACCTGAAGAGGTGGGTTCATCGTCAGGTAACAAGAAGAGACGAGTCTGTGGCTGTGGAGACAATGATGAGGATAAGGGCAAGAATCCATATCAGCTGATGGATGATGATAAGTTAGAGATAGTGGTGTATGATATGGAAGCTGCAGGCGTTGGTACTAGTTCAGCGAAGAAGAGGAAGATGAAGGAGAAGATAAGTCAGCTGACGATGGTGAGATCTTACACGTGTAGCATCTGCAGCAAGTGTTTCTCATCTCCACAGGCGCTAGGGGGACACACGTCAAGCGCCCACAACAGCAAGATGCTGATCAAGAATAATGCCGGGTGTATAGTGGTGGTTGAAGATGGTGGTGTCAACTTGGAGGAGGGAATTCATGTATGTAAGACATGTGACAGGATGTTTCCAAGTGGCCGGGCTTTGGGCGGTCACATGAGGCTTCACTATACACCTCCTCCGCTTCAAGGTCCTTTGTCGTCGTCTCAAGCTGCTGTTGTTGCTAATGTTGTGGTGGAGGAGGCTGAAGCTCAAGGGGAAGAACAAGTGCCAAAGAAAAAGGTGATAATGAATTTGGATCTCAATGAGATTCCGGTTGATGAAGTTGACTGTTGACGAGAGAGGATATGGTGATGCTAGCTACGTACTATTATCACAAGTATTAGGCAGAGGGTATTAGAGACTAGCTAATCTTGATGAGATTCAGGTGCTTATGTGTTATTGTGTCTTTGCTTTTAATCTCTAGCTATGTACTGATAGGCCATAAAATTAAAGTCACACATTTTTGGCTCTTTGATGTTATGTTAGTAAAGTGTTTGTTAATTTTGCAATTTCTTGCATTGGTCATATTACTCATAAATGTGGTAATTAATTTAGATTATATTATTTCTATATAGTTTCAAACTAGCAAGACCCGGTCGTGCCATGTACAAGTATGACTTGAGAATTTTTTTTTATGTAAGAACCATATATTAAATTAATAATTATAAGAAAATTAAATAAGTGGTGCTACACCTTATATTTTTTAAAATATGACCTGTACCACCACTGATCTCATTATAAATTGATACTAGTTGTCCCCGTCGTGCCATGCACGACTATGACTCGATATTTTTTAGATATTCTATAAAAAGATATTACTAAATAAAAATATAATATAAAATTTACTGTATGTAATTTGTTACCCGTAATATGTAGTAAGAAGATATTTCACATATAAAATCAAATAATTATTATAAAAATTATGAACTCAATCAAACAAATATACTCTTTTATAATTTCCAATGCGTTTATTAATTGAAAAGTTGGAAAGTATATATATTGATATGGCTTGATATGGTGGTTGTACATAAATTGCCTAAAATTCTTCTTGATTTTAACATAAATTGCCTTATGCAATCATTGTAATTTTTTATTTGAATTATTTATTATTTATTAATTATAGTTAAATATGACATGTTAATGATAGGGAAGAATATAATATGACGTGGTATATGACGTGTAAAAAATATAATGACATGGCTTAAAGAAAAGGTGACACGTGGCAAAATCCAAGGTGGCGTATTTTCAAAACGACATGTGGAAAAAGCTGAGGTGGCGCAACGTGGAGGCTCCAACCTTATTGCTTTTTATATATATATATTAGATTATACATCTACAATACTTTAATATTATAAAAGTGACATCTCACACATAAGGGCGACGAATAGAAAAGTCCTATTAAAAATTATGTCCATAAAAATAAAATCACAGAGATCTCACTTATTCATAGTTTCATATTTACCAAAGAAAAAATTATATACATATATCTCACGTAATAATATGATTATATAGTGTGTACACATTACATATTGTTAAAAAATCAAAGATCATGTACTAATGTATTATTGTTAAAGAAATATCAATGTATAATTGTCACAAGACTTCTTAACTCATAACATGTTGGTTCAATTGTAATTTGTAGTAAGTTTCTCTATTTTGTATTATTTTTCTCATTTATACTAATTTCAAATTTCTCTTCAAATTTACGACCCCCACTTCTCTTGCTTTACTAAACTCTTCTTTTCCTCTTTGCATGCAATCATTAAAAAAGATTAATTCATCCTAATAAAGAATATTACCATTAGTCATCTATGGACTTTATAATGTTTATTGGTGACCTCTAGCTTTATTTTATCCCCTTGATTTTGATCCCTATGGACTTAATTTTTTCTTGGTCACCTCTAGCTTTATTTTATCCATTGATTTTAATTTCGTCAAGTACTTGTAATAGCGGTGAATCGGTTAACCTGCTGTGAAAAAACTCGTAATCATAACCGAAACAACAAACCTTAAAAGAAAACCAGCTTTACGATTTATCTCAACATGGTTTACTAAAAAGAGTGCTCAATTTTTCAGTTTGGTTTTTTGGTTGCTGTTTTTTTCCCCAGCCATACTAGAAGGTAGGACTCCGGACTCCAACATTGCCTAGTTCGACCTATACGGTTTACTTGTACATGAAGCCTGACCACATAACAACCAAAATCATGCAATCATGCAGCAGATAGCAACTCGTACGCAAATTTTAAGACCTACAAAGACAGTTGACATACCACTGACCTACAAAGACAGTTCAATTAACACTACTTTCATAGAGAGTTTAGAGTATAATATATAAACCCCTCCCTTTCCACAAGGCACTAGCCAATATCAAGATTATATTATCTTGAAATTGGATAACCATACGCTTTCATTCCTAATAATGACTTGCTCTTCTTGCTATAAACCCCAGCTATCTGGGGTTTCTCCAAAATAATAATAGCAGCCAGCATTCTTTGTTCTCTTTACTTGAGGAAGTGTAGGCTAATTAAACCTGGAATCTTGAGGAAACCCACTCGTTCATTCCCAGCAAAAATGGATTTCAGCTTTTCATCACAGACAATAATCTTCTTGTCAGCAGGATCCTGGAGAACGAAGAAAAGGAAAAGTTACACAGGAATTGGTAAACGCATTACAGGAGAGAAGAAAACCAGGCTAGAGAAATGAATGAATAAACTGAAGACAACTTCAATTGTAAGAACTAATGCAGTTTAAGAAACCTGGTTCCAATCCCTCAATCGCAATTAAAATTGACATCAAACTATAAGTTCGATGATTTGACATACAAGGGAAAGGAATTGTATGAGAAGACAGAAAATCAAGAATTCACGGAAACATGTCAGACACACGTATTTACCTACACTGAATGAAAAATCCTAACATAACAATATAACATTCAACAGCTCTAATTATCCAAATATCTAGTAAAGCAGATAATCTGGAAAACACGTGTTCGTGTTATCTCTTTGAACATAGAATTTAAACCAACATAGAGTTCATAGACTAACTTCATAGATGCCATACAGTGAGGCCTATAATTCATGATAAGGAAGCTAAACTTGTAGTTTAGCCTTGGCATGTAATTATTTACAGCTTAAACAATGATAACATGTTTGAGTTACTTGAGCTTTCTTTTCAAGGTCAATTTCACCAATCACTTCTCCAACGTGCTAACTTAACTATATAGACACACATCAGCTAGTTGTTGGTTATCTTTGTCATCACAATAATCAATGTAGCAAACAGGGAAAAATAGCCCATTTAACAGGTGATCAGTCCAATCCTAAATAAGTAAATAGCTACAAAGAATTTATTTAACAGATTTCTAAGGCTCATACGTTAGGTGAAATACATAATCCCAAAAAATGCATTTATTCTCTCTTCTCATGGAGAAATTTTATTCTCTCTTCTCATGGAGAAATTCTTGCAGCAAACATAAAACTCCAAATGTCCATGTTACCAACTGTGTTGGATCTGATCTTTATAATCGACAGGGCAACTATTAATGGCAGACCTGAACAAACAAAATAACCCTTGAAAGCTTTGAATACGGTGCGTTTTGAGCATTGCATACTCTTCTGAGTGGATAAAATCAGAGTAATTATATGAAATCAACATAGATCAGCTCTTCCTAATTACAGAATCACAGGTGAGACTATAGTATTCAAACAATAAGGGACACTGAACCAATGAAGTGAAGCAAACAACATCCGCCAATAGTGTAACGATTTTTCTGCACGATTTGCTAAATAAAGAAGGAAAACAGCATACTAACACGAGAACGACAATTTAGAGAAGAAAATACAAGTAGAGCTATTACCTGAAGCTTATTCTGCTTAATGTAAGCCCAGATTTTCTTAACAACCTCGGTTCGTGGAACCTCACCGGTGCTTCCGAGGAACCTCTGCATTTCAGGGGAGACTCGCCGGGGCTTCATGATCCCCTTCGGAGAACTAGTCCCGGCCGGCTTGTCGGCGGGGGCTGCTGACTTCGAAGAAGCGGATGCGGCGAAAGATCTGAAGGAAGCGGTGGGCAGAAAGGAATCCGATTTGCCGGACAAAAATGGTGAAGAAAGGCGACGCCAGACAGCCATTTGAGTGCACGAGTTGGAAGATTTGAGAAGAAGAGGGGGTCAAAAAGGGTTTTTGAGAGGGGGGAAATTTGGGGGTTTATGATTTCTACAGTATACTAGGGCAAATGCTTTTTACATATCAAAGGTATCTGCTGTAGAGAGTCGGACTTGGGCCTAAATGGGGGCCTGGTAATCGGGCTTCTCGGCTCGCTTCTCATTTTGAGCAAGCCCAGTGATTTTGTTTCTAATCAAGAAACGGAACTAAGCCCTTGCGAGATTATGCAACAAAAACATCTAGAAATCTAGAATAGTACTAATTTCACAAGGAAAAAAAAAATGAAGTGAGAGAGAGGAATTGTTAGGGATGATAATTTCACCCGCACATGATGGAAATCTAACCTATCCGATTCGGAAAAGTGGGTGAAAATCCGAATAAAGTAGGGTGATGGATGGGTATGGATGAAGAAGGTCTTCACCTATTATCGACACGATATACCCGACTTATATATATAATTATGTTAGATATATATAAAAATTATTAATATTAAAATTTAATTTGTAATTATTGCTCCAACTTTGCATTTAAATATAACTTATGTATTATGAATCTCTTCTTATATCTTATTTATATAATATATTTGTGATAAAAAAGAGAATTTTGTACTACATGTGTTAAAATATACTAAATTCACAACATATATTGTATAAAACTATATTTTTCAATTATTCATGGACGGCCGACCCACCCGAATCACCCAACGGATGACGGAGGGATGCACCTGAATTGGCTAGAGGGTGTGCATGAATCATCCTCTGTCCGATCTAAACCCGACCCATTGCCATCTCTAGAAATGGTTTGTGTGATAATTCGCAACTTTACTAGTCGAACGAAACACATGCTTGATATCAATTTCTCAAAATGTTTACTTGATAACCCAAGGACATTCATCAGCAAAGCAATAGTCAAGGTGAGTTAAAAGGTCTTCAACTAGAAAATAGACACCGTAAAGGTTGCGTCGGACACAAAAATCAGTTTGGAAATTCCAATTTTAGCAGCTTGTCAAATCCTATGCAAGAGGGCCCAAAACTTAGTTGTGAGTGTGCTACATTCTCCCCGGAGAAAGGTGAAGGCACCCATAATGGTCCCCATGTCATCTCGTAGAAGGCCACCACCACTGGAAGGACTGAAATTTCCTTTTTGACACCACATTCGTATTCAATTTGCACCATTATTTTGGCGGCAAAGTCCACCGAGCCCACCAGCGTTCTCCTGCTACTTCCAAAATGCTAGCGGAAACGCTGTCCTCTTGGAGGTAGGTGGGTGCAAAATCTAACGGGATAACAGTGAACTTTCGTTCCTACTCCTCCGTTCTGCAGGTAATTCCACTAATGTCAAACGAACCCTTAGACATAACATCATTTGGTAAATGTCCCAAGGGAATCTTGAGCATCTGGGATAGCTTATTGTTAGAAAACTGAAATGCTTTAGTCGTAAAACACAACATTAGTAAGCCTTAGCACATCATCAATTTTCTAAAAAGTGGCTTATTATTGCACTTCCAAATAAACCAAAACATATAAGCAAAGAGGCAGTGTTACCACCATTCACATTAGTGACGATCCAATTTTGGACATTCATCATAGAGAAAAATGCAGGCACAAAATTATTACCATATAAAGCTTGCTAAGCTCGTTAGATTGCAGGGAGGTCTCTACAGAAATGTAATTTCGTCTTCTCATTCTAGCACCAAGGACAAGTTGTTGATGTAGCAATGTGACAATGTAATCGATTGCAATTACATATTAGACAGATATTCGCAAGCATATACAGAAAATTTCCTTCCCTTTGCTGAACCAGCAGAGTCCAATTTTTCCATTATAGCGGATTTATGACATCATTCACTTGTGGTAAAAATGACAAAGGGAGTAAAATTCCAAAAGAACTTATCAACGACATCATATCGATTAACTGACTTGATAGAAATCATCTTGATTTTAATCGAGCTTCGGTAGAAGTGGAGTAGAACACCCTAATCCCAATCATTATGGCACCAACATTTGGAAATCGTGGCTCCTACAAACGGATTAGTGACATTCTATATATATCATTGTTGATTAGTGGTTTATCAACATGCAACAACTAACTAGTGGTTGAGCAATTGTAGTTACTAGTCAAAAAATCTATAAATGCAATACTTTTTCCTTATAAACACTAGAGAATCTGGAGAATTTCTAAAAGAATTCATATTGTTTTTTCTTTCTTTCTTCTTTTTTTGTTATAAGAAGAGACGACACTCTCTATCCTCTCAAGGGGTAATTTCTATAAGAATTCATTGGGCTTGTGTATTAGGCTTATGTATGCACGATCTCCATATATGACCCACGAACTTTCATATGGTATTAGAGCGGGTTTGGTCCTAGACCCATCATTTACCTTCGGTTGAGCTTAGCGAGTTGCTACCCGCCGGTTATCTACCTTATTTAACATATTGAGTGTCAACTGCCCTTCCCAGTTGCATCTTAACCTACCGATGTCCAAGTGTCAACTGCCCTTCCCAGTTGCACTTGAGGGCGAGTGTTGGAAAAAAAAACCTATTCTTGCGACCTTATTTCCGATTGGATCCAAGAACACAACTGATCTTTGACTTGGAACATGTAGTAGGTCTAGAAGCGTAAAGGAAGACTTGTAAAGGACGAGATCTAATGTGATGGACCTCGTGAGGGCTCGATCCAACTTGATGGAAACGAACAAGACTCAATGTTATGAGCCTCAGATTTGTGTCATTCAACATGATGAACAACGAATGTGTTTGATAGTCGATTGAATCGTAAAAGGAGGCGCACAAGACTAGAAACAAGGAGAATTCCTCAACTTAAATTACTAGTGAGGATCCTAGCGTGGTAGGGCTAGCGAGGACGCGCGCGCAGGTGCTAGCGAGGATCCTGGCGTGGTAGGGCTGAGGCAAGAACCTCATGTGTGGTTGCAAAGGCGCGCTGTTGGACTGGCTCCTTGTAATAACTGCGGTTTTTGGAGGATATTTTTGAATTTTCTCGGATATCGTTTTAACGCTTAATCCAATATTTTCGTTGGAGATTAAAGCCTAGAAAATTCTTGGTGATATCCTAAAATAAAAAAGAAATGATTTTATGGATCGGTGTGAATTCTAGGATTTTTCAGTGGAAAAAGAATATTTATTGGATAAGTCCTCTTTTTAATTATGTACCGGAAAGGATTTAAAATACGAAACGGAAGCCTTACAAATTGAAGGTAGCGTGGTAAAATCATGGAATATTGATTTTATTGGTCTACATATTTTACGGGACGTTTTCGTTTAGTGAGTTTTTCCATCCGAGGTACATAATTTTACCGCTTTAACGCGAGACCCGTTCCGGAACGGGAAATTGTTTTAAACGCTTTCTTGTTGCTTAATTGGGAAGGCATTTGTGTGGGGCCCGTACTCTCCAAGGCATATCTTCCTCTGCCTCGTCAAAAGTCTACAAATTGGTCTTCCAAAACAGAGGAAGAAGCGAGAACAGGACGGAAAAACGACGAACCTGGGAGAAGAATTCGGCCTTCACTTCCGGCAGCCTTCTCTTCCCCGTCTTCCGTCTTCTCTGCCCCGTCCACTCCTCATCGTCTTCTCCACCTCGTTTTCTTGCTTGCTATGTGGTTGTTGCTGAAAACCAGAGCCAAAGAGTGAATTAGGACGAGAACGACGACGCAGCAAGGGAGAAAGAATTCAGCTTTCCACCGCCGGCGCCCATCTACTCTGCCTCGCCCCTGTTTTGGGTGGCAACCGCCGGCGTCCTCCTTGGCCACCTGGGCTTCAACCAGTGGCGGATCCAGGGGGTGCATGGGTGGGCAGTTGCCCCCCCGTTCGCCGAAGTTAGTAGTAGGTTGTAAGGAGAAGTGGTGGTGTTGCGGGGTGGGACGGGGCGACACTGAGGGGCAGGGAGGGGCAGGAATTGAGGCGGAGCAAGGAGTAGAAGGCGAAGCTTCGGAGCTGTTGGAGGAGGCAGGCCACAGGCGGCGAGTTGCAGCGGTGACCTAAAAGAAACGAAGAAGATAGAAGAAGATGTTTGTCTACCACGATCATTGTTAATTTGGAACACATTGGGCCTGTTTTGTTCAGCCCATAAGTGACTATAAAGGCCAGAAATAATTGCCCATTTTTTCTAATATTATAGTATTTACACGTCTCATACTATAATTGCCCTACTATGATGCATTACTGATTTACATATCATAGAATTAGGCTATATGGGGGCTGGGACTGTAATTGCCCATTTGTTAATTTTTTAGAATATAAAAATTAATCTTAAATAATCATAATAATAGAAATTAGGCTAAATTTATTATAATTAATAACTTGTATCTAGATAAAATAGTCCAAATGCAGCTTAGTTTTTTTTAAGGTCAACTCATTTTTTACCTAAATATTTAATTTCAACTTCAACATCAACTATAACTAGTTAAATAATTTATATGTCTAAATATACTTGTTGTCTAGTAAATGTTTACAAAATAAGCCCTAAGTAAAGTCTTATTTGTAAGGTTTTTATGTCATTTTTAGTGTTATTGTGTTTACTACTTTAATGTTTAAACTAATTTGAATTGTCTGGAAAAAATTTGCTACTAAGCTTGTTCAAAGTCCGCCCCCCCATCCCGTCGATCCTGGATTCGCCACTGGCTTCAACCACCAGGCGGAACCACCAGCGTAGCTGCTGCCATGTTCATGGGAGAGAGCGAAATCAGGTCGGAACGTTGCTCGGGAGAAGGATTCAATCACCGTCGGTCTCCTTTTCGCCTTGCCAAAGTGACGCCGTCGGCGACCACCAGGCCATCCGACCACCACCCACCGCAAGGCCTGCTGTCGGGCAACGCCCAGCCACCCTCGGGCTCAAGGATCGAGCCATGATCGAGCCACACGAGCCATGGGCTCGAGTGAAGGTATATACGATCGAAATTAATTAGCGGGTTGATTTCGGAGCCACCGTAAGGGCCTTTCGGTGCCGCTTTGCTAATTAAATTTATGATTTTTATAATCTTGATGTTAATACGGTTCCACAGGTTCAAACCGCTCGAGAAACGGACGTCCGGATCTTCCGTTATAGCGAAGACAAGTTTTGGATACCGATTGTCAGGTAAAGGACTTCGGATAATTACTTGGGATTCGTCGTTAATCCGTTTGAGCTGAAATTTGGTAATCTTTTAGAATTGTTGCTGATGAACAATTTTTATTTAGAAAATTGTTTCAAAAGTGAAGCGGATAATTAGTTATAATTCCGCCAAGATGGCTCCTTGAAGCATGATAACTAAGGATTTACTATATATTGATATTCGGAAATTAAATCGTTTATCGATTAGGAAGTTGTAGGAGTTGTGAATACAACTAAGAAGTGTTTCTGTGAGCTCGTTGCTGAGAAATCCTTTTGTTATATTTGTCAGAAGGATGATACAGATTACTGTTGGAATTGCTAAGGACGTCGAGCACGCCTTATAAGGCAAGTGGACGATTCTCTCTTGCGTTATGGTTATTAATGAGGAATTGAATTCCGTTTAATCCTCATGTTGGGAATAATTTGTATGTTGAATAAAGTTTGATAGGTGGTTATATTTGTTAGAAATAATGACCATGTTGTTATTCAATTTTGCGCTAGAACTGGACTTAGGTCCGTTGTGAGTGACCTTGTATGTTGTCTCACGCTGAGACTTTGTTGTGATTAAAATAGTTCAGGGAGTGGTTCTATACCCTCTCTTTAAAACAAATTACATTAGGAGGGGCCTAATCCTAATGGCGAGTCATGACTCTGATCCCCTACTCCCGTGTGAGAGGGTTGATAGGCACTCTAGCTAAGTGCAGGTTCGGTACGGTGGAGTGTAGACGACATGGTAATAGGCCTCTGTGATCTCTACCTCACCATATGCAAATGAAAGATCAAGGATAACTTAAGTCTGTTGATCTTTGTGTTGTTAGATGATTATGGATGAAACAGGCCCTCTAATCTCTACAACATCGGGACTCGTGCTATTCGTTGATTCAAGGATGAAATAAGCCCTCTGACCTCGGTAGCATTGTGTTCCTTCGGCAGTAGTTCGAGCCGATTAAAAGCCACCAACTTGTTTGTGAAAAGTTTTGAAATTAATATAAGATAAGTGCGTTAGGCACATTAATATACCTGAATGGTTCGTCCAGTCGGAAAGCCATTCTTGCTCCCTGTTATGAATGATTCTTAATCAAGCTTTGATTAAGTTAATCTGAATAGTCGATGGAGGCTTTTCAAAATGTTATGTGATGAATATGAGTCCCAACAATTGTTTATGCTTCTTAAAAGAAACCACAAGCGGTGGTGTTCTCTCTCTTGATTATGCGAATCTTCTTCTTATTCTCTATAAGACTGCTAACTGTTGGATCATAATCCGAGTCTATTTGGATTTTGGATGCCAATATGTTTTGTTACAACCATAAGAACCAAGTTAGTTTCTCCGCTTGCTAGTCTATCATTAGACTAACCCGTCCATTTTCTTTTCTTTTATATGGTCGGTTGGTGTCCACCGTTGGTTTACGACACATCAGGTATTTCTTGGAAGTTGATTCAAGAGGCGGATTCAGATGTTTGAAGCTCCAGAAGTTGAAGAAAGGTTTCCAATGGCTATACTTAAAGTGAAGTTCTTGGTTAAGTTGCTGCAAAGCGAAGTGTAAAAGAAGTTAAGAATTTAAGGAGACATTTTAAAGACTTTGTTCAAATAGAAGGTTGTTCTATTTATTGATTTTCTTTTTGAGTTAAGGTTTGTATAAGACCAATTGTATTTATTCCGCTGTAATGTTTCTTTTAGTTTGTTCAGTCAGTTTAAAGTCTTGGGTAGCTTCGGTTTAGTCTTTATCGGGGTTACTGGCGGTAATACCTCTAGGGTAGGATGGGGGTGTTACAGAAGTGGTATCAGAGCTAAAAGTTCCTAAGTCTTGCTTAAGACTTTCATCTTTCATATAGAATTATGGAGAATTCTATATTGGTGCTGTCTTAGAACTATTTATGGAAAGTGGTTAAGATTGGAAGTCAGACTCGTGAAGAGATAGAAAGAGGAAAGGGAATTGGAGAACATGAGGTAATAAGTTTGTAATAGCTTTTATGAAAAGGGTCCTATGGTGGACATTTGATTCCCTGGAGATGGGAATGGATTCCGAGAAGGATCCATAGTAAGATCAGGTGAAGATTCCTGAAGTTGAACCGGTTCTAGACCAAGTTCTAAATGAATTCCTATTCTCTCTTGAGAGTCTGAATTGGGTGTGCCCTCGTTGTTTCTTCCATATTAGGAAACTTCTTCTGAGATTTTGAAGTTAAGTATTGTACTTCATAAAGTTCATGATTCAAGTTAAGCTCGTATGATGGAAGATATCAAGTTAAGAATTTTTGTTAGAAAGTTCATGATTCAAAGTTATGTGAAAGAAATTGTTAATTTCTTTTCTTGATATGTGAAAGTTCAAGTGTTGTCTTTAAAAAGAAATTTTCAAAGTGAGTTTGTTTGACTTTGAAGTCATAAGTGTAAGAGTTTCAAGAGTATATTCTTATAGGAATTTCTGAACTTTGAAATTCGATTATCAATAGAAGTTTGGAGTTGGAACCTCTACTCCTCAATGTTGAGATTTGGAAAATCTTATTAGTCTTGAGTGATTCTAAAAAGATCAGTATGGATCATGAAGGGATGTAAAAGAATTCTGAAAAGAAAAGGATTATCTTTGGAAACTTTCTTCAACAACTGTGTTTGTGACTCTATGGTATAGAATCATGGATATTCTGTACTTTTCTTTGCTCAGTTGGAAGTTAAAGAGCTTTGAGGTGCTCAAGTGTTGGATCAACTGAATTGTTAAACTATTGGAAGATGCAGTTCAATTTTGAATCTGAGAGTATTCGAACTCAGATGTTCATATATGTTGTTATCCTTTGAGTTAAGAGGATTGAGAATCCTAAATGGAATGCGGATTTCTTATGGTTATAGTAAGAAAGAAAGGAAGAATGCTGGTTTAGTTTAAGTTGTGAACAAGTGGTTAATCAACAAGGTTGTTGTGAATAAGGTTGATTGATCAAAGTGGATTGAACAGGTAGAAGTTCATCGATGATGTGTTTATGTTCAATTAACTACTTAGTACAAGTGTTAATTGATTACATGAGTTGTTGATATCCAAATGATTAACCTATGTGACACGTAATGGGAATTTCGTGTATGATACCCAACTCGGGATAATGAGAAGAGACTTGAGGTCTATAATGGACTAGTAATAGAATCAGCATTGAGATATTCTAAATTTCCAATGGTATTGGCTTATGTTTCTTCAAGGATGGAAATGATAAAGTTCAGTTTTGAGAAGATCATTCAAGGAATGATTTTGGTATGTTCGTTTGTGATATTTTAAACAGTTGGGAGAAAAATAGCAATCATCTATCGTCAATAAGGCTTAGACTCTATCGCTGAAAGGATAATTTCAGTTGTGTTTGGATTTTGAAGATTTTATATCTGTCAAATCTAATGTCTAAGGTGGTACTGGTGAAACTATTAAGTTGTCGGCAAGTCTCCTAACTACAAGTTCTTCCTTTGCAATGTGGTTTGAACTTGAGCTAATAAAAAAGGGTATATGTCTTCTCCTTATGGTTAAGTAAGAAGACAAGGGAATGATGGAGAAGTTTAGTTTGTTCACCAATGTTGAATTGGGATAGGTTCAAGAATATTTTGTTTAGTCATGTGAATTCTTCTGCTAAAAGAGATTGGAAATTAAAGGAATTTCCTTATATGTAGAGAGATATATGGATTGGATGTTTGAAACTAGATGCAAAGTTTGAAAAATCATTTTTTTATATTGAGAGGATTAAGTTGTAAAAGGATGGAAAGTCCTTAAAATCGTCATAGGAGTTTAATAGTCACTCTTGGATATCGGAATTTAAATGACAATTAAGTTGCAGAAGGGATATTGTTCTGCAAATGGATGATCTCAAGCATTGAATTTTAGTAATATATCATTGTTACATCACTTTAGAGTGGGATGTCAAGGAGACATACAAGCTGAGATCGACCTTGGAAGAAATTGTTATAAGTAAGAAGATGTTGGAATCATATTTTCCCTAAGGATTGCAAGTAGATTGATACAAGCAATCAACTTCTGTTATTGAACTTGTGAAGTTAAGTTGGGTTGAGATTGAGTTAAATCAGGCAGAGATTACTCAATACTAGGGATTGTAGAAAAGTCTAGTAGTATGTCTAATTAAGAAAAGTCAAGGTATGTCATCAGGTTCTACCTTGAGGATGGAATGAAGTATTACATTCGAAATGAAATGTAGTATGCATAAGTGTATTGGATTGTCTTAGATCCTTTGAGACTCATCTTTGATTCTGAGAAAATTTCAAATATGAAATTTTAAGGCAATGTTAGTGGTTAAAACGATTTGAAAGTAAATGTTTCTACGGTTTTCATAGTGGTGAGTAAGAATGTGATTTGTCTTCCATCTTGATCACATGGTAAGGCAAGATTACATGTCTTATTCCTATGAGAATGCAGTAAAGGATTATGTTTATTTTATCTCCCCATCCTGATCACATGGTGGAATAAGATCACATAATTCCTTGGGTTTTAAAGAATAGTTTCTAGTATGGTTTGACAATCATATAAGTTTTGCAATTATATGATTGAGATGAAAAGATGCAAGCTTTCTTTTGCATTATAGCAATTTCTATATCTAGTATCTTGTAAAACTCCTTTGAGTTACCATTTAAGGAGTATGGTCAAACTTCCCAAAACAGTTCGATTATAAGTAAAGAAATTTGGTAAGATTCTTTACAAATCTGTGTTGGTCTCTGAAGAGCATGGAGTAACTCCGTACTTCTCTAAAAGTTTGGGATTGTTTTCAGTTAATGATTATTGGAATTCTCTAAGCAGTTTGCTAGTAGTTCATCTTGGTTGACGTCATGACCTAAGAAAGTCATTGTTTTTCTTAGCGGAATTGTCTTTGAAAGTAAGTTGATATGGACTCCTGGAATGGAATCCCTTCTAAGGAATGATATAGTAGTAATCGTTTCTTTGGAATAAAGGATGTACTAGTAATTTCTCCATTAGTTGCTATTCGTTTTCATGTTGCCCTAAAGACTTAAATCTCTTTGAGATAAGATGGTCAAGTGAGGACTTTAAGTAGAAGTCCAATAGGTCTGGAGTTTGGATATATAAACCAGTTGTTAGGCAAAAATTGTTAAAAGAAAACAACTATGCACAAACACATCTAATTTGATTTTTTAAGTTCGACCCTTATCTGTACATCTTCACAATTCTACTAATAATATAGACACGTTGGAGACTTTTGAATTTAATTTTTAATTTGAGCTGCACCCGAGTTGTAACGGGTTGCCTACGTATCTCTTTAAAGAGAATCAAGCCTTACGTAGTTCAGTGTTTTTTTTAATTTTGTGTTTGATTTGGTGTGTGTAATTTTTCATGCATCAGAGGCACGGATCTAAACCCACCTTCTAGGAAGGGTTGCCTAGACTCGCTCCAACTATCATTTGCATGACGCGAATGAAATTAAACCCACCTTCTAGGAAGGGTGATCTAATTCTTCGCACTTGGCGTGCACAAAATTTTTAGTGCGTTTTTTGGATATGAGAATTTTAGTTTGATTTAGAGGTGCGACTACACTCGATAAAAATTTGCATCGAGTTACCTACGTAGCCTTTTTAGGCGTCAAGTCTTCACGTAGTTCTAAAAAGAATAAATTTTAATTTGGAATTGTGATTGAACCCGACGACCAATACTATATGTCGAGCTTCCTACGTACCCTTGGTGGGATCAAACCATCGTAGTTCATTTAAAAAAAGAGTTTTTAAGACTTTGATTTGAAGTTGTGATTGAACCCGACGAGCATTTGCGCTATATGTCGAGCTTCCTACGTACCCTTAATGGGATCAAATCGTCGTAGTTCCGCTATTTTTTATTTGGATTTTTATTTTGGGTTTAGTCATTATAAATGACATGTCAAATAAGCCAATTATATTCTCCAAATACCCAAATAAATTTAAATGGGTTCCTGATAGACTAAGCTTATTTTATACTAAGTTTACCCATATTATTTAATTGGAGGAGAGCCCGTATAAAGCACGCGGTGCTTTCTTTCCAGACACAAATATATAATATATATTTATACATGTGCACAGTACATATATAGATAAGTCTTTCCATGTGCACCGTACATTTAGCATTTGTGCAGGGTTGATTTGACCGCTTTTGATTTGTCTGATCAATTACAACATCAACCGTGTATATGTCTTTCCATTTAGATGAAATTGAGATTTCTTTCCGAGCCAAATTAATACTGTCAATTCCTAGACCTTCCCCCAGAATCTATAATTTTGAGATCCTATAAGATAAACTAGGAAATATGTTGATAAAATATTATCTTTTGTGATATTTGGCTTTCCTTTTAAATTTTTGTGGGGGTTATATTAAGATCCTTTAAGAGCCAAAATTTTATCAAAGAGCATAATTATTTTGAATCTGACTCAAGAACACACCACAGTAAGAGAAAATACATTCTTTAATGTTATGTTTCTCTTTTATGAATTATCTAAATATTGCCTTGATCTTGCAGGTTTGGATTTGAGATTCGTTTATTTTCTCCCCGTTTTCACTACAAGATAATAGACAAATAGAAGGTAAATCCTACTTTATCAATATTTAAAAGCCAGAACACCAAGTTTTACTATTTGCCTATCTCTTCATTTTATTGTGGAACCAATTTAGGAGACTTGAAAATATACAGTGAATAACTATATAGACCATTCAATCTTTAACCCCCCCAAAAAGGTTTTTTTAAACAGATTTTTCTTTTAATGGTCTTCATCATTATATACTGCATGTGTGATTTTTTTCCTACTTACGTATTGGAACTTTCTCCACTTTATCATGTTTAGCTTTTCCTTTTAACCTTTGAAAAGTTAAAATAGCCCATATTAATTTGAGATCCAAAAATAAGTATGAATTGGTCATGACGTTAGTTTGGTTGATGAATATATATGGCCATGTACCACACACACTTCCTGCATATATAATTCACTGTGTGATATATATTTTTTTGTTTGGCTTTTCTTGAAATTAATTAGCACTTTATCAATTTGGTTGATATATATAGCGCTTTTCTTTAAATTAATTTCGTGCCAATTTTTACTTAAACCCTGTGTCATATGAAATATATATATCAATGGTTAGCCTCTTAAACTTGACTTTTTAAAAGCTAGCCCAAAATCAACACACATGGTTCGATCGTTTGATCAAGAATAAAAGATGGATTTTTCCGGCATAGTATACTCGGTTGTGGAGGCGAAACTGAAAGTTTCGAGCCTACCACGACTTGTTGTGGAGGCGAAACTGAAAGTTTCGAGCCAACCACGGCTTGTTGTGGAGGCGAAACTGAAAGTTTCGAGCCAACCACGGCTTGTTGTGGAGGCGAAACTGAAAGTTTCGAGCCAACCACGGCTTGTTGAATAGAGGCGAAACTAGTTCAAGCCAACTATTACCATCTCTTAACCTGTCTTAAGGCCATCAAGAAGACAACCGTATATGGTTAAAAATATATAAGCTACTGAATGAAAGCTACAAGATTTATACCTTGCTTTTTTGTCTTGATCGTACAAAAATTAGACCAAATTTAGCTTTATATTTGACTTCCCTTTGCCTTCTTTCTTCTTTCTGTAGCTTTTATTTTCTTTGATCTTCCCTCTGTTTTTTTTTTTTAGTCCCCTTTCTTCAGTACGTTCCCCTCTTTATATAGTAATTTGATAGACTAAAAAAATCCTCCCCAGAAGATAAGGTGGTGGACCGTTTAAGACATAAGCTAATTAAGGGCTTTTAATTTTCTTACGTTACAATTCTGCACTAATAAAGTCTTGAATGCAGTAACAATTGAGAGGATGGAAATTACATACTTATCAACTCCCTTTGAAACTTTAACCCCACCAACTAATTAGCTTAATCATGCCCATAAATTTTCTGAACCATATATTACGTACATAGCCAAATTATTTAGCATGAGTGGCTTCTTGTTGTACATTCGGTTGATGGGCTTCGAACTTGGGCTTTTTGCCACACAAACTCATACATGCCCACTAATATATTCGGTCCATGTACGAATTATGATTCCAGCACCATTTTTCATTTTTGTTAACCTTTCTCCATAGCATATATATATGTGCGCTCTTTGTTCGAATGTGAACTTTAAACGCATATTTTTTTGGCACATATATATTTTTTTTTTCGTTCAACAGTTGCCCCCGAACTTTGTACGTGTGAAAATTTTGAATACGTTCAAAGTTCGCATGTACTCTAATGACACTCTCTTTATCCTC
Source organism: Fallopia convolvulus (assembly GCA_964016875.1). Lineage (NCBI taxonomy): Eukaryota > Viridiplantae > Streptophyta > Magnoliopsida > Caryophyllales > Polygonaceae > Fallopia > Fallopia convolvulus. Next base: position 35,242,363 of record OZ024737.1, read on the forward strand.
TCTTTTTGCAGGTTGAGACCATGAATGCTTATGGGGAAATGCGCTCTGAAAGGGCATTGGGAAGCAATGGTCGACTCTTGAACTATGGTCCTGTTTATCGAAGGTCTGGCTCTCTCAAGGAGATAAAGATTACCGACCAATTTCCATCTATAACGAGGTGGACCAAGACAGAAGAATGTTTTGAGGGTCACCTAACATTTCAAAAGGACGACGAGAAGGGGTGTATTCAAAGCAGAAGCGATTATGGCACCCACTTCAAAGGGATCTTTCTTGAGAAATCCCTTGTTGACAACAACGCTGCTGGGAAATTCAAAGTCAATGAAGAATTTTATCCCGTCCTTAGGAGAATGTTGAAGACAAAGACCAACTGGGGAACTGAGTTCACGTTTAATGGCCTAGCTACTTTCATTCCTTGTTTGATGGAGTGGACTGAACAGACTATGGAGCGATATGAGCACACCCTTCGACAAGCTGGCCTTTATGGGCTTGTAGCTATTTCACGTTTTCCCTACATGTACCACAAGGACGTCTGGAGAGCATTTTGCGAAATATGGGGTCCTTTGACAAACACTTTGCATCATGGAGGGGGTGAAGTTGGTATATCTTTGAATGACCTGAAACACATTGGAGGCCTATCAATCTTGGGTGAGCCTTATGAAGAATTTTTGCCGCCCAACGAACAGTTGTCTGATGAAGCAAGGTTTCCAACTACTGTTTTAGAGCTTCTCCAAGTTCATGCCGACTTATGCAAACACTTTGACACCAAAGAAATACCTTGGCGACATTGGTTGTCTCACTTTTATAGGGGTGAGCAAATTTATGCTGCATTTGGGGAAGAACTCATTAACCGATCACGAAAGAAGCGTAGCCCTGAAAAGAGAAGCTTTGATTTCAATGCATCAGCCTCAAGGGATCTTCCACCCTTATTTGTTAGTGACAAAGGGGAACTAGCTGCTTTCTTGGCATTTTTGCTCAGCAGGTTTGTCTTTCCACATACTTCTCAAGTAGTTCGACCTGAGACATTTGTAATGGCATGCTTCATGGCAGAAGGTCGGGTAATTTCACTAGCGCCAACTGCTTTGGGCCACATTTATCACGGGCTGAACAAGATGGCAACCCATGAGCACCCGGGAAGAGCTGCCCCCAGTTTTGCAATCCACTTTGTGATTGGTTGGATGGCTGAATATTTTCCCTCATTGTATCGAAGCCGCCCTGAAGACGAATTCCCGAAGGATTATCCACGGTTAGCATACTATGCAGGGGTAAATGGCAACTTCTTCTCGATTCACAAAGCTCGACTAATATTCCGGCACTCCCAGTATGTCTATTACCGAAGGATTCCCTTTGGTGGTGAGGTTGGCATGGTTGATCTCAATACCAAAGAAGTCTCTGATGTTAACTTTGAACGACTTCTTTGTATACGCTCGAGTGTGTTACCAATTAGGGTTGGGACCGAGTTGATTTTGGAGCCTTATTATCCGAACAGATTTGCTCGTCAACACGGGTTTGATCAAGCTGTTCCCGCTAACTCTCTAAAGTTCAGTTGTTCACAGAGAAGCCGAAGGTCACTTGACGATATTTCTCGTTGTTATGCTCGCTTCTTTGATAAGTCAGTGCAATCTTTGTTTTGCATCCCACGTTATAGTTACCAAGGAACTTGCACTTGGAGCTATTGTATATGGTGGGTCCAATCCTCAAGTCGTTATTTGAGTCAGTCAGTATACAAGATCAACATAACTCTGACCCAGAAGCACAAACACATGAGAGAAGATGTATTTGTCATTACCAACATGAGGAGTGTTATTAGTGGCTTAAGAAGCGCGGTCAAGATATCTGAAGCCAACCAATCTTCATGTGGCTCAAAAGGTTCTCTAAAGCTCTCTCAATCATCTGATTCTCTCTCTAGTGAACCTGTTCAACCAACTGTTAATCATGCCACCACAAAAAGAACAATGAAGGGAGGATCTTCAAATGATGATGTGAACCCTAAGAGGGCTCGATATCCTAGGCCAAACAGCTCTGACGAGTCTTGTGCAAGTGACAAAGTAGGCTATATCGACCTACCAATCCCAGAGACCATTCTTGTTGATGAGAACGCATCTCCTATAGTAATTGAGAGTCCAACCCAAAAGGCAGATGAAGCTAATACTGCGATCTTGGTGCTGCCTAAGGCTCCCTCTATTGAACCAACTTCGACCCCATTGAGTATTGCTCCCCTAGAGTGTGTTCCGGGCTCCTTGATGGGCTTATTTTCTGCCTCGACCCTAAAGTTTGCCCGTGATGCTATGATAGATGGGGTGAAGGAGATTGCTGAAGAAACTTCAAAATTGCATCTCTCACAAAACCCAAAAGCAACCCGAGCTGAGGTTCTACGGAAGTTGGAAGCCTTGAAGTTAATTGCTAAGGCTGCTGAGGTTAGCGACATCAGTATGTCCTGGATCACTTCTCAAGTACATGAGCTTCTTGATAGCTATGATGTTGTAACTGAACTAGAGAAGGATGTTATCACAGTGTCCCTGAGCCAAACAATTGATTATATTTCTATTTGTGATGCTAACCTCGCCACACATGAGGCAATATTGTCTCAACTTCAGGAGAAATCCCTTAGCATCAAAGATCGGGAAGAGGAAATTTCAGAATTAGAAGCAAAGCTCAAAAAGATGAAGGAAGAGCTTGTTGCAGACAAGGAAGAACTGGAGAAGAGTACAACTGAAACAAAGAAGTGTATCCAACTTGACAGAGAAAAGAAGCAAGCCTTAGAAGAAACCATGCAACTAGGCCAAGCCAAACTCGAAGGGTTGAATCTAAAGAAGGCTCGTATTCAGACCATAGTGGCGGATTTAACTTCCTTTGCCTCTAGTGGCTAAGAGCTTTTGTATTGCTTTTATACTTTTTCTTCTCGTATTATGCTTGTCATCATAAGACTACCTTATAAATTATTATGGTACCCTAAATAAGATGACATTTTTTAGTTTCGCACATTGTTCTACCAGTACGATGATTAATATTATTTTCCTTATGTTTTTTTTATATATATATAACTGCATTTAGCATTTGGTGCTAAACTGCCTACGTACCCCCTTTTGGAAGGATCAAGTCATTCGTAGTTCATTTTGGAACCAATTTTGGTTTATTTTGTTTATATATGCATCAGAGGACGAGATTCAACCCAGCTTCTAGGAAGGGTGGTTCAAACTTCAATCCAACTATCATGTGCATTTCTATTTTACCTTTTTGTGCGCATCACCAAGATGATTGGAACCCACCTTCTAGGAAGGGTTGCCCCAATCATTTTGACTATCATTTGCGCATAGTTTTTTTTTTTTTTTTTTTTTGAGGTTTGCGACTGAATTCGAGACTCATTTGAGTTTGATATCGAATTTCCTACGTACCATTTTTGGGATCAAGTCTTGACGTAGTTCTTGGAGATCAACAAGCTCCTTCCCTCTTTTTTTATTTGTTTTATGTTGTGGCTGCATCTAGCATTTAAGTTGACTAGACTGCCTACGTACCCCTTTGCAAGGGATCAAGCCTCTCGTAGTTCGTCGTTACTCAACTATCCAGACATGAGGTCTAAGCAAAGAACCTCTTAACAAACTTTCCATTCACGCAAGCATAAACCACTTCGCCATCTACATTTGAGAGCTCGTACGCACCCTTAGGAAAAACTTTAGTGATAACATATGGGCCCTCCCATTTTGGCTCGAATTTCCCTTGCGACTTTCGATTAATGACAATTGGCCTCCTTATTGTAAGAACCAAATCACCAACCAGAAATGAACGAAACTTGACTCGCTTATTAAATGCACCAGCAATTTGTGCTTGGTATGTCTCAAGTCTTTGTTGGACTGATAATCTATGCTCATCTAGTGCTTCGAGCTCAGCCAAGCGAATTTTTGCATTTTCGTCTGGATTAGATAGTTGAACAGCGACTCTTAGAGAAGGCAATTGCACCTCAAGGGGTAACACAGCTTCAGACCCAAAGACCAAATTATAGGGCGTACATCCAGTCGATGTTCGAACAGTAGTACGATATGCCCATAGAGCCTCAGGTAAACGATCATGCCAATCTCTTTTTGATTTTGACACCATCTTTTTAAGGATCTTTGTGAGCACTTTATTAAATGCCTCAGCTTGACCATTTGATGATGGATTATAACTTGAGGAGAAACTGTGCTTGAATCCAAACTTTTCAGCTAACTTCACCAACATTTGATTTTTGAAGTAAAGGGCATTGTCTGAAATGATTTTTGAAGGAACTCCGTATCTATAAATCAACTGGATCCTTATAAAGTTTGCAACTTCTTTCGCCCCTACTTTCTTTAGTGCCAAAACTTCGGCCCATTTAGAAAAATAATCTGTTGCGGCCAAAATATATTGATGACCACGAGATGATGATGGATTAATGGGTCCGACTACATCGAGGCCCCATGCATTAAATGGCCATGACAAGGTAGTCGGATGAAGAAGCTGTGGAGGCTGGTGGATAAAATCTGAATGAATTTGACACGCATGACAAGATTTTGCAAACTTCATTGCATCTTTCACCATAGTTGGCCAATAGTAGCCTAACCGCTTGATTTGATCGGCCAATTTAGGACCAGCTTGATGTGCTCCACAAACCCCAGCATGAGTTTCAGCTAGGATATATCTAGCTTCTTCTTTGGACAAACACCTAAGTAGCACACCATCAAAAGCTCTCCGATATAGAGTATCATTTTGTAACGAGAACCTTGGTGCTCGTCTTTTGACATCTACCTTTCTCTTTGGCTCGACAGGTAAAATCCCAAGCTTCAAGTACTCTAAGATAGGTTGGCGCCAATCGTTGTTTTGATCAATTTCATAGACCGAAACCACCCTAACTTCCTCAACTTGATCAACGCGTTCTAAGGCTGGTGCAAGCAGGTGGCGCTCTCCAATGGTCACTTGAATCTCCCTTTCATCAGGAAGTGTGAGAGACGCAGCTAATTTGGCCAAGGCATCTGCCTTGGCATTTTCAGATCTTGACACATGTTCGATCTCAACCTGATAAAATTGGCCTAAAAGATCTTTCGCCCTTTGATGAAGCAGGAGCAACCCTGAATTTCTCACCTCATATTGTCCATTAATTTGTTTGACGATCAATTGAGAATCTCCAAACACCTTTAATGGCTCTACATGCATTTCCAAGGCGATTTCAAGGCCAATAATTAAGGCTTCATATTCAGCCACATTATTTGTACAATTCTCTAACAAAGAGAAAGAATATGGTACCAACCCACCAGAAGGAGTAATGAATATAATTCCAACTCCGGCGCCATCTTTTCTTGCTGCACCGTCAAAATATAACTGCCATGGTCTCTCCTCGACCGTGAAGACATCCTCATCAGGAAAATCATATTGTAGCTCTTCATCTTCAGGGGTTGGGTGCGCCGCTAGAAAGTCAGCCAAGGCTTGCCCCTTTACTGCTTTTTGTGAGACAAATTTGATGTCAAACGGAGCTAGAAGCATGGCCCATTTAGCCAATCTCCCAGATAGTACAGTTTTTGACAAGATGAACCTTAGAGGATCAGCCTTTGAGACCAATGTTATTTGATGGGATAAAAGGTAGTGTCTTAATTTTTGAATGGCGAAGATCAAGGCCAAACAAACCTTTTCCATAGCTGAATAGTTATGTTCTGCTCCCACCAATGTTCGACTGATGTAATATAAGGCAGCTTCCTTTCCCTCATCATTATTTTGAGCCAGCATGGCCCCTAAAGACCTCTCAAGAGATGCGGTATAGAGGATAAGAGGTCTCCCTTGCACTGGTGCCATTAGAACCGGCGGACTTGTCAAATATTTCTTAATGCTTTCAAGTGCATCTTGACATGCTCGATCCCAAATGAATGGAGTGTCCTTTTTCATCAACCTTAGAAATGGTTGACACCTCCATGTTAAATTAGATATGAAGCGTCGAATGTAGGCGAGTTTGCCTTGTAAACCTCGAAGCTCGCGAAGATTTCTAGGAGGAGGCATTTCCATGATAGCCTTGATTTTATCAGGATCAATTTCAATCCCTCGGTATCGCACAATGAAACCGAGAAATTTTCCTGACATGACACCAAATGCGCATTTGAGGGGATTCATTTTGAGTTGATGCTCTCGCAATCTCTCAAAAATTCTTCGAAGGTCATTTGGATGATCTTCCCTTTCTTTAGTTTTAACCACCAGGTCATCCACATAACACTCAACAGTGTTGTGAAGAAGGTCATGGAAAATGACTGTCATAGCTCTTTGATATGTTGCCCCGGCATTCTTCAAACCGAAAGGCATCACTGTATAGCAAAAAGTGCCTAAAGGTGTTCGAAAAGCTGTGTATTCTTCATCTTTCGGATCCATTTTAATTTGGTTATAGCCAGAAAACCCATCCATAAAAGACAAAGCCTTGAATCCGGTCGTGGCATCTACCAATAACTCAGTGATTGGAAGTGGGAATTCATCTTTAGGGCATGCTTCATTCAAATCCCTGAAGTCCACACAGATCCTAAGCTTTCCATTTTTCTTCCTGACAGGAACAATGTTGGCCAACCATATTGGGTATTGAACCTCTCGAATGAAACCTGCTTCTATGAGCTTGTTGACTTCACTCTTGATTTGGACCATTAGTTCAGGGCGGAATCTTCGTTGAGCCTGCTTAACTGGCTTCTTTTCCTCGACGATATCCAATTTATGAACGGCTATCTGTCGGTCTAAACCAGGCATATCTTGATATCCCCAAGCAAACACATCCTTGTATTCATGAAGGAGTTTCTCATATATCACCATCTCCTCATTTGTAAGTGATGCACTCACAAAAACCGGTTTAGGTTCATCGGAAGTACCAAGATTGATCTCTTGAAGATCATCTACCGTAGGTTGACCACCATCTTCTAACTCTGGTGGAGCAGGTTGAACTGTGTTGATGAAATCCGATGAATCCTCCTCGTGGTTCATTTCTTGAGAAGAACTTTCAGCATTAAAGAAGGTTACAACATTCACTTCTTCGACTTTGGAGGTATGAGTAAGCCTCCTCTTGTTGATCTTCCCCTTCTTGGCACTTTTAACATGGACCTTCTTGACCTTTAGTTTTTTGACTCTTTCAAGCCTTTGGAATACAGATGGACGAGATGCTTCATTTGTTGATGTTGTATCGAGTCTTTGAAAAACCGACACTCGAGGAACGATTGCTTCTTCCTTGGAGAACATCTCTTGCTCCATTGGCGTCAATGTCATGGGCTCTATAACACTTGCTGTCAAAAGTTCACCTTCTAGCGAAACTTGCAAGTTGTCAAGATCATACTTGTTTAGTTTTTTTCGTTGAATTTTATCCCTAGAGGAGGGTTTCAACCTTTGCAACTTAACTTGATGTCTCTCTTGTAATGAGGAAGGTTGATTGGAAGGGTTTGAAGCTTCCCCCCATAATACAACTCTCTTGCTCTCAATTCCTTCTTCTCCAAAAACTTTATGGACAACCAAAGTGTCTTTTGGCAAGGATTGATCAATTTTTCGGAGAGGACAAGTATAACTAGTCATCAGAGAGTGCATAATCTTATCAACAAAAGTCATAGGTTTTTGCCCAACCTTTCTCTTGTCTTTTGGTGTATATCTGAACAGGATCTTAGGTTGTGCGATCTTCTCCTCCTTTATTTCCTCAAGAGAAACACCAGATGTTTGAGCATTTTCACGAGCTACCTCGTTCTTTTTAACACCATCACCTCCTTTCACGGACATCGAGGAGCAAAAGCTAACCGATTTGTAAAACTTAGCATCGGCATAATTCACATCTTCCCCACAAAAAGGGTTTTGATCTCCTCGGATGGTTCTTTCATTTCCATCATCATCAGTATACTTCAAACACTGATGTAGTGTAGAAACAATGGACTTGCTTGAATGAAGCCAAGGTCGTCCTAACAAAGCATTGTAGGAGGTGTTGGCATCTATGACATGGAAAAGAGCGTCTTTATACAAATCCTCCATCACCACTTTCAAGGCGATGGTTCCCATTGCTTTTTGCCCCACTTGGTTAAATCCTTGTATTGTGAGCAATGTGGGAGATAAATGAGATGTCGTTAACCCTATTGCTTTCAACGCCTTTAGTGGGAGAAGGTTTACTGCTGATCCACAATCCAAAAGGATACGATTGACATTTGCATCTCCAATAGTGCCCGTGACATATAACGGCCTATTATGGTATTCACCACCTAATTGAAGGTCCTCATCCGAGAAGGTGATAGCAGCCATACACGAAGCACATTGCATGGGTGAAGACAAGGAAATATCATCGACCTCCACTGGCTCTACTTGATCTTTGTAATCTTCAGGATCCATGAGAGCTTGGATAAGCGCCCTTCTAAGGTCATTTGACATTTGTAAGGCATCATAAACACTCAAACGCGCTGGAATGCGCTTGAGGTGTCCAACGACATCATATCGAACTTTTTCCTTATAAGGAGCATCTCGAATTGACAGGGGAATCCTAGGAAGATTGACCTTTTTAAGCCCATCTTTATCACCTTTCTCCTTTCGTTGTGTTGTAGAAGCTTGGTTTTTGACATGCTCTTCAGAATTTGTCTCCGCTGGAGATCCATTTTTTTCCTTCCCTTTTTCTTTTGCTTGTAAGGGAAGTAGTTGGCGACCTGAACGAAGGAAAACTCCATCGACCTCTTCTTGATCTCCTTCCTCATCTACGCTAGAGACCATACAACACTGCATGACTTCCTCTCCCCAAAATAGTTCCTCATCGTCATCATCATTTGAGGAATCATCTTTCAAAAGGTCTTTAGGAATGAAATCCTTCAAGGTGAAAGGGAGTCGTTGTGGTTGCACGTACTCTTCATCGGAGTCTGTTTGAAGTTTCTTTTGTTTCTTATTTTTCTTCTTTTTCTTTTTGTCCTTTTTGCTCTTCTTCTTGTTAGGTTTCCTTCCAATCATTCTGAAACCTGGAGGATTAGAGCTTTGATCGACTATTGGTCGAGGACTACTCCGTTTTGTAGACATTTGCCACTCGAAAAGACTATCATCATCCCCTTCGTCTTCTGAGAACAAATCTTCAATGTCAAAACATGTCATGATCTCATACAACGTTGGTTGATCAGGCCCAGACCTTGGCATGTCAGGATATGCCCATACAATTCGAATATCGTTATCTACTCGAAACTCTATGGGTACGGCCATGTGAGGAAGTGATACAGTAGGAATGCCTTCATTTTGAGATACTTCTGAAGATATCTCCAAAACTTCATCATGATCCTTTATAGGTGAAGGTAACGCTTCAGTGATCTCCACCATTGAGATCATATTGGATGAAGTAGACGGCCCTTTTGACTTTGCTCCTTCCACTTCAATTTCTCCTTCATTGATCATCCGTTCAATTACATCTTTAAGGACGTAACAATCCTCAATTGTATGACCTAGAAGTCGGTGGTATGGACAATATTTTGGATTATCCTTCATGCCTACCTCGTTGGGTCTTTTTGGTTCTGGAAGCGTTAGAGCCTTAGCAGACATGAGCTCATCAAAGATCCCTTGAACATCATCATCATCGAAGGGATATTTCTTTTGCTTCCTTTCTTGAAGAGTAAGCCTTTTAGTGGGCTCTTTTGATTTACCCCTATCTTGGGTTTTGGAGTTACCTTCCTTAGAGGATTTTCCACTCGTCTTGACAAACGTCGTCATGGACTCACTCTTCTTTTGCGGCTTTCTATCATCTTTTCGACTTTCATTCAATTGAGGTCGAGTAGATGTTGCTTTTCGTCGAGCAAGCTGACGTTCAACATTAGATGCTTTTGATACCAATGCATCAAATGACAGTGGTTCAGCACTACCAACATGCACTGCCAACTCTGGAAGCAAATTGTTAGTGCACATTTGTACACAAGCTAACTCACTAAGCTTCTCGGGGCATTGTAGCCTCAAGCTTCTCCATCTTGCAATGAAGTCGTTAGCAATCTCATTTGGCTTTTGGTGAGTATTCGCAAGATCCATGATGGAAACCTTAGCTTTTGTGCTTACAAATTGAGCAAGAAACGCCCTTTGCAACTCGTCCCACGTTTCAATTGATCCTGGTTGAAGTTGAGTATACCAAGTAAACGCTGATCCTTTTAAGGATTGGACAAATTGGCGTATAAGCAAAGCATCACTCAAAGCCGTTTCCCCACATGCTGAGTAAAAGTGAGCAAGATGCTCATGTGGCGAACCATGAATCCCATCAAACTTGTCAAAATTGGGCCTTTGATATCCTGGAGGAAAAGGCACCACGTCAAAATGAGTAGGATAGGGTTTCCTGTAGCCCATAACTGGTGGGTTTTGCGAAACTTGGAATTCCTTGATGCCTTGGGCAATCATATCCCTAATGTCTTGAGGGGACATGTTTAAGGCACCATTTAAAGCTGAAGTACCACTTGGACCTCCCTCCTCATTTGTTCTCACTTGCTCTTGTCTACTCTCTTGGTTTTGAATAGCAATTTGAGCTGAGAGGGCGGCAATTTCAGCATCTTTTTCATCCATCCTCTTTTGCATTTCTTGCAATTGTTCTTCAATGCTAGCAGCGCCAGTCATCATGACAGGCATGTTGTCTACCTCATTTGTATTGGTGACATTTTCTTGACTCTTCTCTCCAATCATGGATGGAAAGTCATGTTCCTTGAAAGGAGAACTATCATCCCCATAAAGTGGAGATTCTACGGATTCTTCAATTGCCCCATTCTTCTTTGGCGTTGAAGGCGATGGCGGAATTGGTGGTTGCGAAACCACTTCAGTATACATCATTTGCTTTGCTCTTGACCTTGTAATGGAGCCGGTGTAAGATTGAGAGGTGGCCCTTTGAGGCATCAGAGCACTCGCAGAAGAACCCTTACCCTTTGGAGGGGCTTGTGAAATCTCGATAGGCTTCTTAGGAGGAGGTGGTTTCACAATCTTCACCTTCGAAGCTTTCAAAAGAGTTGTTTGTTTCCCCTTCTCGGTGTAGGAGGTCATGTTGACTTGCTCTACTTGATCGAGGTTGACCGGTACAGACCCGATCAAGATTTGTCGCGGGACAAAAATCTGAGGAGTAACAATTGGTCTTGGTGAGATAAGGTCATGGGCCGCTTCTCTTAGAGTCGCCTTGGCTAACTCCAAGGCTGGAGACGGGGCAAGCTTAGCGAGTGGATTTTCCTTTCGACGTTTGGATCCATTCTTCCGACCCCTCCTTCTTTGAGAACGCTTAGCCTTATTGTTGGTTGGGGTGTCTTGAATTGGTGCTCCACGAGACCCTCCGTTAGTCTTGATGACATTGATGGTTGGTCTCCCTTGGAACCCGCCCTTCATATGCTTCTCATTTTGTTGACGGGACGAGGAAGCATAAGCCTTGGCCCCCCATTTGGTAGTACCCTCCTCCAAGTGTTGAAGAGGTCCATAATGATTTTCGAGCGGAATTTCAGCGACAATCGCATCTCGCTCTACATTGAACACCACCTTGAAGTTCCTTTGGCGAACGAAACGCCCACCCTTGATGAGGAACGTGGCGGGTAGTTGGTTAAACTTGACGGTTGCTCTTGGTGCCATTTTCTTGCAAAAAGAGACAAAATATTAGTTTCTACATTATTAACCAAATTTACAAAGAAAGAAAAGGGTCCCACTGGGCGTGCCAAAAATATGTTAGGCAAAAATTGTTAAAAGAAAACAACTATGCACAAACACATCTAATTTGATTTTTTAAGTTCGACCCTTATCTGTACATCTTCACAATTCTACTAATAATATAGACACGTTGGAGACTTTTGAATTTAATTTTTAATTTGAGCTGCACCCGAGTTGTAACGGGTTGCCTACGTATCTCTTTAAAGAGAATCAAGCCTTACGTAGTTCAGTGTTTTTTTTAATTTTGTGTTTGATTTGGTGTGTGTAATTTTTCATGCATCAGAGGCACGGATCTAAACCCACCTTCTAGGAAGGGTTGCCTAGACTCGCTCCAACTATCATTTGCATGACGCGAATGAAATTAAACCCACCTTCTAGGAAGGGTGATCTAATTCTTCGCACTTGGCGTGCACAAAATTTTTAGTGCGTTTTTTGGATATGAGAATTTTAGTTTGATTTAGAGGTGCGACTACACTCGATAAAAATTTGCATCGAGTTACCTACGTAGCCTTTTTAGGCGTCAAGTCTTCACGTAGTTCTAAAAAGAATAAATTTTAATTTGGAATTGTGATTGAACCCGACGACCAATACTATATGTCGAGCTTCCTACGTACCCTTGGTGGGATCAAACCATCGTAGTTCATTTAAAAAAAGAGTTTTTAAGACTTTGATTTGAAGTTGTGATTGAACCCGACGAGCATTTGCGCTATATGTCGAGCTTCCTACGTACCCTTAATGGGATCAAATCGTCGTAGTTCCGCTATTTTTTATTTGGATTTTTATTTTGGGTTTAGTCATTATAAATGACATGTCAAATAAGCCAATTATATTCTCCAAATACCCAAATAAATTTAAATGGGTTCCTGATAGACTAAGCTTATTTTATACTAAGTTTACCCATATTATTTAATTGGAGGAGAGCCCGTATAAAGCACGCGGTGCTTTCTTTCCAGACACAAATATATAATATATATTTATACATGTGCACAGTACATATATAGATAAGTCTTTCCATGTGCACCGTACATTTAGCATTTGTGCAGGGTTGATTTGACCGCTTTTGATTTGTCTGATCAATTACAACATCAACCGTGTATATGTCTTTCCATTTAGATGAAATTGAGATTTCTTTCCGAGCCAAATTAATACTGTCAATTCCTAGACCTTCCCCCAGAATCTATAATTTTGAGATCCTATAAGATAAACTAGGAAATATGTTGATAAAATATTATCTTTTGTGATATTTGGCTTTCCTTTTAAATTTTTGTGGGGGTTATATTAAGATCCTTTAAGAGCCAAAATTTTATCAAAGAGCATAATTATTTTGAATCTGACTCAAGAACACACCACAGTAAGAGAAAATACATTCTTTAATGTTATGTTTCTCTTTTATGAATTATCTAAATATTGCCTTGATCTTGCAGGTTTGGATTTGAGATTCGTTTATTTTCTCCCCGTTTTCACTACAAGATAATAGACAAATAGAAGGTAAATCCTACTTTATCAATATTTAAAAGCCAGAACACCAAGTTTTACTATTTGCCTATCTCTTCATTTTATTGTGGAACCAATTTAGGAGACTTGAAAATATACAGTGAATAACTATATAGACCATTCAATCTTTAACCCCCCCAAAAAGGTTTTTTTAAACAGATTTTTCTTTTAATGGTCTTCATCATTATATACTGCATGTGTGATTTTTTTCCTACTTACGTATTGGAACTTTCTCCACTTTATCATGTTTAGCTTTTCCTTTTAACCTTTGAAAAGTTAAAATAGCCCATATTAATTTGAGATCCAAAAATAAGTATGAATTGGTCATGACGTTAGTTTGGTTGATGAATATATATGGCCATGTACCACACACACTTCCTGCATATATAATTCACTGTGTGATATATATTTTTTTGTTTGGCTTTTCTTGAAATTAATTAGCACTTTATCAATTTGGTTGATATATATAGCGCTTTTCTTTAAATTAATTTCGTGCCAATTTTTACTTAAACCCTGTGTCATATGAAATATATATATCAATGGTTAGCCTCTTAAACTTGACTTTTTAAAAGCTAGCCCAAAATCAACACACATGGTTCGATCGTTTGATCAAGAATAAAAGATGGATTTTTCCGGCATAGTATACTCGGTTGTGGAGGCGAAACTGAAAGTTTCGAGCCTACCACGACTTGTTGTGGAGGCGAAACTGAAAGTTTCGAGCCAACCACGGCTTGTTGTGGAGGCGAAACTGAAAGTTTCGAGCCAACCACGGCTTGTTGTGGAGGCGAAACTGAAAGTTTCGAGCCAACCACGGCTTGTTGAATAGAGGCGAAACTAGTTCAAGCCAACTATTACCATCTCTTAACCTGTCTTAAGGCCATCAAGAAGACAACCGTATATGGTTAAAAATATATAAGCTACTGAATGAAAGCTACAAGATTTATACCTTGCTTTTTTTGTCTTGATCGTACAAAAATTAGACCAAATTTAGCTTTATATTTGACTTCCCTTTGCCTTCTTTCTTCTTTCTGTAGCTTTTATTTTCTTTGATCTTCCCTCTGTTTTTTTTTTTTAGTCCCCTTTCTTCAGTACGTTCCCCTCTTTATATAGTAATTTGATAGACTAAAAAAATCCTCCCCAGAAGATAAGGTGGTGGACCGTTTAAGACATAAGCTAATTAAGGGCTTTTAATTTTCTTACGTTACAATTCTGCACTAATAAAGTCTTGAATGCAGTAACAATTGAGAGGATGGAAATTACATACTTATCAACTCCCTTTGAAACTTTAACCCCACCAACTAATTAGCTTAATCATGCCCATAAATTTTCTGAACCATATATTACGTACATAGCCAAATTATTTAGCATGAGTGGCTTCTTGTTGTACATTCGGTTGATGGGCTTCGAACTTGGGCTTTTTGCCACACAAACTCATACATGCCCACTAATATATTCGGTCCATGTACGAATTATGATTCCAGCACCATTTTTCATTTTTGTTAACCTTTCTCCATAGCATATATATATGTGCGCTCTTTGTTCGAATGTGAACTTTAAACGCATATTTTTTTGGCGCATATATATTTTTTTTTTCGTTCAACACCAGTATTGTTGTACAATCTCAGCCTGATAAGTTGTTGGATGTAGAGAGTGGACACTTGAGGATATGTTTTAATCCTAAGAGTTAAGTTGCTCAACAAGTCAGAATGTTAAGTGAAGTCTAAACAGTTCTTTGATGAAAAAGACTGAAAATTGTCAGTGGAGACAATTTTTTTAAAAATTATTGGACTAAAGGTATTATTGTCCAATATGCTGGTATAGTAATGCATAAGAGTTTAGTTTGAAGTAGTTGAGAGAGATAACTACTTTTGAATGTCAGTATGCCCAAGCTCAGTTTTGGTTGAGAAAAGGATGTAAAGGATTGACAAGATAGGTTATTATCTTGTCATGTGTTGGATAAATCTCATATTCTTGGTTAAGGTAATACTGGGATTTTATCTCAAAAAGGAAATTGAGTAAGGATTTTAAGTAATCCTTGTAAAGAAACTAATTTGAGAAGGACTAAAGGTTTAGTTTGGATGACAACAAGGTTGTGTGAATCCCCTAGGTTTTTATTCAAAATTTGTTGATCAGATCAAGGAAAAGCAGTATGGGAAAGTAATATTGTTTAAGATCACTGGAAAAGATCAAAAAGGTAAGACACCGAATTTTTTTATTTAAGACCATGGGTTGATTGGTTTCAAGACTGTTCATGTGTGTCTATTGTTGATTAGCTTTGAAAGCTTATTTCAAAGGAAGCATATTTATTTGCTTAATTGGTTCATCCTGGAACAAGTAAATGTATAAGGATTAAGATAAAGCTTTTAATGGACTGACATGAAGCGAAGTGTCACAGAGTTCATTTTGATATGTTGAGTTTGTTTGGAAGTTCTGGTTGAGTATAGAAGACCAGATGAAATATTATAATCTCTTCTTGTTTCAGAAGGAAAGTGGGAAGATGTTACAATGGATTCTTGTCATTAGTCGTTCAAGACTTAATGAAAGAAATATGCAATATGGAGGTTGTTAAGGAATTCATCTAGAGTGTTCTTTTTAATGCATTTAAGCTGACTTAAAGAATACAAAAGTTAGTTGAGGTGTTCATGCATGAAGTTTTTCATCTTTATAAAACTCCAAAGATTATTATCTCTGATTGAGATGGATGGTTCATTCCAAAGTTTGGAAAGGAGTGACATCAAGCTTTGTGGATTGAATTGAATTTTAGCGCTGGCTTCCCTCATTAAACTGATGAATAATGCAAAGAAACAAATTCAAACTCCCGAGGACATGTATTCTGGATTCCACACGAGTTGGATGGTAGTTAGAGTTTGAGTGAATTCACATACAAGAATCTTGATTTCACGATAGAGAAAATGACTCTTTTAAGGCTTTATAAAGCCAGAAGTATTGGTTGTCAATTTGTTGGAATGACAACACTGACAAGGTTCGTCATGGGCCAGATATGGCCAAGAGAACAACAGCTGATATCGCTCTAGCACGGTCAAGAGTGTTAACTGTTCAAAAGCAACAACAGTCGTGTGTTGTTTTAATTTGAGAGCATGTTGAGTTCACTGCAGAGAACAATGTTTTGTTTATAGTATCTGCCTTGAAAGGCATATTCTGCTGGGGAATGTGAGACAACGTAAATGCTCGCTATGTTGGATCTTTTGAGATATTGGAAAGAACTGGTAAACTTGTTTATCGGTTGGCATTGCCACCTTCAATGCATTCTATCCGTAATGTTTTCCTTGATAGTATGCGTTCGATAGATCTCATATACTCAACAATGATAAGATAGTTATTCAACCAAATGACCCTATGAAGAAGGGCCAGGTTGAATTATGAATGAGAAAATACCTTTGGTTAAGCTACCTTGGCCTATAAATGGAGGTAAAGAAAAGACTTGAGAAATTAGACAAGAAATGGTGAGTCATTTTCCAAAGTCAGTGAATGTTGTAAAGAAGGAGTTTGGTAACTAAGTAATAGCTGATTGTGATTGGTGCAGAAGTAACAGTATATTTTTAAGGGGGTACTACAAACTTCTGTATAGGTTTGTAGTGGTTGTGTGTATGTGTTTGTGCTTTCCTTCTTTGTGATCTGAGTTCTCCTTGGTTTCGAGGATGAAACCATTTTTAAGGGGGTACTAATGTAATAACTGCGGTTTTTGGAGGATATTTTTGAATTTTCTCGGATATCGTTTTAAGGCTTAATCTAATATTTTCGTTGGAGATTAAAGCCTAGAAAATTCTTGGTGATATCCTAAAATAAAAAAGAAATGATTTTATTGATCGGTGTGAATTCTAGGATTTTTCAGTGGAAAAAGAATATTTATTGGATAAGTCCTCTTTTTAATTATGTACCGGAAAGGATTTAAAATACGAAAGGGAAGCCTTACAAATTGAAGGTAGCATGATAAAATCATGGAATATTGATTTTATTGGTCTACATATTTTACGGGACGTTTTTCGTTTAGTGAGTTTTTCCATCCGAGGTACATAATTTTACCGCTTTAACGCGAGACCCGTTCCGGGACGGGAAATTGTTTTAAACGCTTTCTTGTTGCTTAATTGGGAAGGCATTTGTGTGGGGCCCGTACTCTCCAAGGCATATCTTCCTCTGCCTCGTCAAAAGTCTACAAATTGGTCGTCCAAAACAGAGGAAGAAGCGAGAACAGGACGGAACAACGACGAACCTGGGAGAAGAATTCGGCCTTCACTTCCGGCAGCCTTCTCTTCCCCGTCTTCCGTCTTCTCCGCCCCGTCCACTCCTCATCGTCTTCTCCACCACGTTTTCTTGCTTGCTATGTGGCTGTTGCTGAAAACCAGAGCCAAAGAGTGAATTAGGACGAGAACGACGACGCAACAAGGGAGAAAGAATTCAGCTTTCCACCGCTGGCGCCCATCTACTCTGCCTCGCCCCTGTTTTGGGTGGCAACCGCCGGCGTCCTCCTTGCCACCTGGGCTTCAACCACCAGGCGGAACCACCAGCGTAGCTGCTGCCATGTTCATGGGAGAGAGCGAAATCAGGTCGGAACATTGGCTCGGGAGAAGGATTCAATCACCGCCGGTCTCCTTTTCGCCTTGCCAAAGTGACGACGTCGGCGACCACCAGGCCAGCCGACCACCACCCACCGCAAGGCCTGCTGTCGGGCAACGCCCAGCCACCCTCGGGCTCAAGGATCGAACCATGATCGAGACACACGAGCCATGGGCTCGAGTGAAGGTATATACTATCGAAATTAATTAGACTGCTAATTGTTGGATCATAATCCGAGTCTATTTGGATTTTGGATGCCAATATGTTTTGTTACAACCATAAGAACCAAGTTAGTTTCTCCGCTTGCTAGTCTATCATTAGACTAACCCGTCCATTTTCTTTTCTTTTATATGGTCGGTTGGTGTCCACCGTTGGTTTACGACACATCAGGTATTTCTTGGAAGTTGATTCAAGAGGCGGATTCAGATGTTTGAAGCTCCAGAAGTTGAAGAAAGGTTTCCAATGGCTATACTTAAAGTGAAGTTCTTGGTTAAGTTGCTGCAAAGCGAAGTGTAAAAGAAGTTAAGAATTTAAGGAGACATTTTAAAGACTTTGTTCAAATAGAAGGTTGTTCTATTTATTGATTTTCTTTTTGAGTTAAGGTTTGTATAAGACCAATTGTATTTATTCCGCTGTAATATTTCTTTTAGTTTGTTCAGTCAGTTTAAAGCCTTGGGTAGCTTCGGTTTAGTCTTAATCGGGGTTACTGGCGGTAATACCTCTAGGGTAGGAAGGGGGTGTTACACTCCTGGCGCGTCTGGTGAATCCGACAAGGTGGATGGTGCCGGGTGGCACGAATGAGGTTCCTCAGTACGAAGGCTGATGGCGAGCAAGGTCACTTGTGATGGCCTGGTGTCCGACGCGCCATTGCCCGCGGTCAAAGGCACGACACGAAGGATTGTTTCACTCGTGCTAGCACGAGTGACCGGTCTGTCCGAGCGCAAGGTTAGAGCGTCATCCTCTTGATGGGTGTCCATGTAAGTAAATGAAGAAAGTATGTCGACCTGGTAGGTAGGTAAACTAGGATGTGTACATACGAGCACACATGCATGTTAAATAGGTTAAGTAAGGTAGATAACAACCGGGTAGCAACTCGCTAAATTCACAACCCAAGGTAAATGATAGGCCTAGGACCAAATCCGCTCTAATACCATGTGAAAGTCTCATGAACCATAGACCGGGATTGTGGGTATAGTGGTTGGCCGCAAGTGCAACTTTCAAATGATGGGTCATTGTAAAAACAATTGACAATAGGAGGAGTATTCCAAGGGCTTGTATAGTGAGCTTGTTTAATCCCAGCTTTCAAATGTGGGAATGAGTTATATTTTTAACACGCTCCCGCAAGTGCAACAACTCTAACCTAGTTGACACTTGGCCAAAGTGACGTGTCTAATATCTCAATCTCTTTATATATAGACAAATGACAATGACAATAACAGTGACAATGATAATAACAGTGACAATGACGGGTAGTGGCATGTCTCTTTATAGCCAGCTCAACTCAATTGCTAACCCAAGTTCAAACAAGTAAGGAAACGGACCCAAGACCAAACCTACTTTGATAACATGTAAAAGTCTATACGTGGACATAGACGAGAATCATGCGTATGTAAATCCAGTATACAAACACAGTAAAATTACATCCTAAAATCAATTAATAATTAAAAAAAATCTAAAGTGTTTATATGATAAAATTGTTTAATTCCAATTTTCATTCCGACGGAACTCGCAACAAGTCTTACTGTTTATTTCTCGACTCAATAGAAGCTCGTTGAACTTACTTTCGGATACGTTGAACACTTGAACTTGATTCATACTTAGCAGAAGCTAGATACTCTCTATATTGTACGTGCATATCAATGGCACCATGTAGGTTTATTATTAGGCTATGTTTGTAAATTGACCAAAAAAAATTAATTGGAGTTTTTGCTTTAAATATATAAATATTTTTTTGATAATATTTAACTAATTTATTGTAGTAATCGATAATTTTAAATTATATTTTGTAGTAGGATTATTTTTATTTAGGAAATAATTTTTTTTTAAATCGAAAAACTTGTAAAAACTAGTCCAAAAACTTAAAAAATTACCTTTTCAAAAAAAAAAATTAATTAGTTGCTAATTTTTATAGATTAAACAAACAACATGTATACGAATTTCTATAATTAGTTAAAAAACTCCTATTAATTTTTAGTACCAAACAAATACACCGGACCCTTAAACATTAGTTATTGGTATTGCTACTTTTAAATGTTGTGATTATTTTATTTTATTTTGGTTGAAAATGTGCTGAGATTATTTTTTACCATCTATATTATGTGGCCCTTGACTTTTAATCAGATCAGATCACACTGTAAACAATTATAATTGAGGGTGACCACTACTATTACTGCTGGATAGTTCAACTGTCATGTAACATGCTCATCATTTTGAAACAAGATAACCTATATATATCCTGAAATTAATGTGTTACTGTTATGAAAAGATTTATGAAAGCAAAATTACTTTAACTTTTGGGAAAACACTTAAACAAACTTTATGAGGACTTTTAGATCATTAGAAGAGAGGGAGGGAGAGTAAGAACTTTAGAGAGTGTATTTCTTACTCTACTTTGGTGCAAGTTTTACAATGGATGATGGCCATATTTATAGGCCAAGAGTGGGGTAAAACTTTGGTAAATCTCCATGATTTATGCATGGAAATAAGGAGGTGAAGAAGGTGAATAATTCACCTTGTACAAATTTTCCTCCATTATACACTTGTTCATACATAATATGTGTAATACATGTGTGTGTAAATAGATAGCTTGTAGTATGATAATTTGGACTTCATAAATTTGGACTTCATAACACTCCCCCTTGAATATTCACCTTCTTTTCATGGAGTAGGATATGGGTAGACGGTGCCTCATTAAAAACCTTGTCAGGAAAAACCGAATGGGATAAAAACCTGAACGAAGGGAAAAAGAGTGCAACCATTGATCCCATTGTACGCCTTGATGCTGCCTCATTAAAAACCTTGTCAAGCAAAACCCAGTGGGATAAAAAACTTGATCGAAGGGAAAAAGAGTGCAGCGCGTATGATACTCCCCCTGACTTCAACATATGTCTCGAAGTCTGCACATTCCAATTCTGGATACCAGTTCTCCAAATTTCTTGGGGATTAAAGACTTTGTGAACAAGTCAGCCAAATTGTCATTTGATCGAATTTGTTGGATGTCCACTTCACCAGCTTCTTCCAATTCACGAGTGGAGAAGAATTTTGGAGATATGTGCTTTGTTCGGTCTCCTTTGATGTAGCCCTTCTTCATCTGAGCAACGCATGCTGAGTTATCCTCATATAATATTGTTGGATCATCAGTCATTGGTTTCATTCCACTTTCTTTCTGGATGAATTGAATCATTGCTCGAAGGGACACACATTCTCTTCCTGCCTCATATAGTGCAATCAATTCTGCTTGATTTGATGATGTGGCAGTCACAGTCTGCTTCGTTGATCTCCAAGAGATGGCAGTGCCTCCGTATGTGAACACATAGCCATTTTGAGATTTGGCTTTGTGTGGGTCAGACAAGTACCCTGCATCTGCATATCCAATTAAGGTCGCATCCCTTTGGTTACGATAATACAACCCAAGATCATGTGTGCCTCGGAGATAGCGGAATACATGTTTGATCCCGTTCCAATGCCTCCTTGTGGGTGCAGTGCTATACCTGGACAACAAATTTACTGCAAAAGCAATATCTGGTCTTGTATTGTTAGTTAAGTACATTAAAGCACCAATTGCACTTAAATATGGTACCTCAGGACCAAGAACCTCTTCGTCCTCTTCTCGGGGACGAAATTGATCCTTTTCTACATTGAGGGATCGAACTTCCATTGGAGAGCTCAAAGGGTGTGCTTTGTCCATGTAAAATCTCTTAAGAACTTTCTCGGTGTAATTAGACTGATGGATAAAGATTCCATCCCTTAAGTGCTCAATTTGTAAGCCAAGACAAAGCTTTGTTTGTCCGAGATCTTTCATCTCGAATTCTTTCATCAAATATTTCGCAGTATCTTGAAGCTCATTTGGAGTTCCGACGATGTTTAAATCGTCAACATAAACTGCGATAATAGCGAATCCCTTTTCGGATCGCTTGATGAAAACACATGGACAAACGGTGTCGTTCTTGTATCCCTTTTTCATGAGGTATTCACTGAGGCGATTGTACCACATTCGTCCAGATTGTTTTAGCCCATACAATGACCTCCTCAATTTTATGGAAAACATTTCTCGAGGTCCACAATTATTGGCCTCAGGCAGCTTGAGTCCTTCGGGGACTCTCATGTAGATGTCTGTATCAAGTGATCCATATAAATATGCTGTAACGACATCCATGAGGCGCATTTGTAACCTTTCAAAGACAGTCAGTCCAATTAGGAATCTCAACGTAGTTGCATCAACTACTGGAGAGTATGTTTCTTCATAATCAATTCCATGGATCTGAGAAAAACCTTGTGCTACAAGCCTTGCTTTATATCTTACAATTTCGTTTTTCTCATTTCTTTTACGTACAAAGACCCATTTATAGCCGACTGGTTTCACACCATTGGGTGTACGAACTACTGGTCCAAAGACCTCTCGCTTTTCAAGCGATTTTAGTTCTGCCTGAATAGCCTCTTTCCATTTTGGCCAATCATTTCTTCGTCGACATTCATCGACCGATTTTGGCTCAAAATCATCATCTTCAATTACAATATTACTAGCCACTGAGTAGGCAAATACATCATCGACAATTACATCTTTTCGATTCCATTGCGTGCCTGTTGACACATAGTTT
Source organism: Fallopia convolvulus (assembly GCA_964016875.1). Lineage (NCBI taxonomy): Eukaryota > Viridiplantae > Streptophyta > Magnoliopsida > Caryophyllales > Polygonaceae > Fallopia > Fallopia convolvulus. The sequence goes on from OZ024737.1 coordinate 35,264,868, forward strand.
ATGGAAATCTCAAAGTTGTCGATATCATTATTCTTGTCTAGAATATCATCCTCTGTTGAGGTATTCTCATTTTCAATATCTTTGCCTTTACCATCATTCTCATGATCCATTGTGGCTTCTCCTGCTATACCCTTTTGGCTTCTTGCCTTTCTCGGTTTCAAATCTTTTGAGCCTAATGGTCTACCACGCTTTCGGCGTGTTGTAGACTCGCTTGCGATGGATGCATCTGGCAATCCATTGGGTATTTCGATTCTCGCTGGAGCATTTGCTGCAGGTATATGTGATTTAGTTACCTTCTGTGTATCAGTAAATGCATCTGGTAACTGATTTGCTACATTTTGCAAATGAATGATCCGTTGTACTTCTTGTTCACACATTTTTGTTCTTGGATCAAGATGGGATAATGCGGTTGCATTCCATGTGATTTCTTTCACATGTGGGTCCCCATTTTTCTTTTCTCCCCCTAAGGCTGGGAATGTATTTTCATCAAAATGGCAATCAGCAAATCTAGTTGTAAATAAATCACCAGTTGTTGGTTCAAGATATTTGATTATGGAGGGAGACTCAAAACCAACATAAATTCCCAATCTCCTTTGGGGTCCCATCTTTGTGCGTTGAGGTGGAGCAATAGGGACATACACTGCACATCCAAATATTTTTAGATGTGATATATTTGGCTCCTTACCAGACACAAGTTGCAAAGGGGAATGTTCATGGTTTGCACTTGGCCTTAATCGAATTAAGGTTGCTGCATGTAATATTGCATGTCCCCATGCCGATGGTGGTAATTTTGATTTCATCAATAATGGTCTGGCAATTAATTGCAATCGCTTTATCAATGATTCAGCGAGACCATTTTGTGTGTGAACATGAGCCACTGGATGCTCTATATCTAGCCCAATTGACATACAATAGTCATTGAATGTTTGAGATGTAAATTCTCCTGCATTATCGAGCCGGATTTTCTTTATTGTATAATCCGGAAATTGGGCCCTCAATCGGATTATTTGGGCAAGGAGTTTAGCAAATGCAACATTTCTTGTTGATAGTAGGCTTACATGTGACCAACGTGTAGATGCATCAATTAGCACCATAAAGTATCGGAATGGTCCACATGGTGGAGCAATTGGCCCACATATATCTCCTTGGATTCTTTCTAAGAATGCAGGATTTTCACTTGCAATCTTGTTTTTAGAAGGCCTGATAATTAGCTTTCCAAGTGAGCAAGCAGTGCAATTAAAATCACTGGACGGAAGAACCTTAATGTTCTTATGTCCAAGTGAGCTCTTTATGATTTTGTGCATCATTACTGCCCCTGGATGACCCAATCGATCATGCCATAATGTGAATGTAGTTTGGTCATATGACCTTTTGTTAAACATTGCATTGACCTCAAACGGATAAATGTATGTATGATATAATCCGGAGGTTTGCGTTGGCATCCTTTCGAGAATCTGTTTATGGCCAGATTCATGTTTTATGATGCACAAGTATTCTTTCCCATTTTCATTCATAGTTTCCATATGAAACCCATTTAGACGCACATCCTTAAAGCTTAGCAAATTTCTTCGAGATTTACTCGAATATAGTGCGTCATTTATTACTAGCTTTGTTCCCTTTGGGAGTAGAATGACAGCTCTTCCAGAGCCTTCGATGAGTTTTGACACACCGGATATTGTACTGACATTGCCTTTAAAGGCTCTTAATTGGGTAAAGTATTCTTTACTCCTCAAGATGGTGTGTGTTGTTGCACTGTCCAAAAGACATTGCTCCTTCCCATCGGGTTTCACTTTAGGTGAGTCCATGTTTTTCTATAAATATAAAGAGAAAGAGATTAAGACATCAATAAAAGCTTCATATATTATATAAGGATAATTCTATTACACAAGTTCAAAGCCTATTACACAAATCCTTACGAGATAAAGGTTAAAGCATGGGATATAAAAGACATTGCAAGTATTATAAAAATAGCATGGGAGATAGTAGAGATATTTAGGGGCTCGTGCTTTTCATTTAAGCCCCTAAGGCATAGCCATCATCATTCTCAAGATTGAGAAAGTCATTAACATCCAAACTAGTCACTGGTGACCCATCCACATCATTATTATCGATGTAGTTGGTCTCGGTAGCCCTTTCTTTATTCTTTTCAGCTTGGTACAGCTTCACTAGGTGTGGAGCTGTGCGGCATACCTTTGACCAGTGACCAGTCACGCCACATCTGTAGCATGTTGATTTGGATTTCTGGGAGGATCCTGATGGACCCGTCTGGACCTGTTGCTTCACACCCCCTTTGTAGCCATGGTTCTCACGGTGATTATCGTGGCTTTTGTTGTAGACTCGGCCACGTCCATGGCCACCACGACCACCACGACTCCCATAGTTACCACGACCTCGTCCACGCCCATTGTTACGGCGTGATTGCTACCCACGTTCATTGTCGTTCCTATCATGGAACGCTTTGTTCATAGCATTTGCTTCTGGGGCAGCTGTTGAGCCAGTAGGCCTTAGGTTGTGGTTTTTCATTAGGAGCTCATTATTCTTTTCAGCAACCAACAATACTTTCAACAAGTCAGAATATCTTTTGAAATTTCTTAATCTATATTGTTGTTGCAATAATATGTTTGAAGCATGCATAGTGGAGAAAGTTTTCTCCAACATCTCTTCCTGAGTGATCATTTTACCACATAGTCTCAATTGAGAAGTGATCCTGTGGATAGCACTGTTGTACTCAGTGATGGACTTAAAGTCCTGGAACCTTATAGTGTTCCACTCATGTGTTACTTGTGGGAGCAAAACTTCATTTTGATGAGCATAGCGCTCATTCAGGCTCTCCCACAATTCTATAGGATCCTCCACAAATAAGTACTCAGTTTTGAGACTCTCATGAATGTGGTGGCGGAGGAACACAATGGCTTTCGCCTTTTCCTGTGGGGTGGCATTATTGTTTGCCACAATTGTTTCCTCAAGGCCATTTGCCTTGAGGTGAGCCATGGCATCTACCCTCCATTCGAGGTATTTCTGGCCCGATAGGTCAAGGATGTCAAACTCCCTCTTAGCAATGTTTGCCATTAGTTGCTACATATAAAGATATGCAAATTAAAGGTTAACATAATCAATAATATAATACATGAGTCGTGTCTAAGACGATTGAAGGACATGTCATATCAAATAATAAATATATGCATGTAGATGATATATTCGGAATGCATAAAGAAAGATTGCGTGAGTCAGAGAAGTAATCAATATAGATAAAGGCATAGACAATAACGTAAGACAAAAGTAAGAGATCATATGAAATGAAAGAAAATTATATAACGGGAATTTTAAAGTTTTAAAGTCCTTAGAGTTTGAGGTCCTTTAAGTCCAAAGTCCGAGGTCCTTTAAGTCCAAAGTCCGAAGTCCTTAAAGTCTGATTCCCTTCATCCCCCTTTTCACTTTTTCACTTCCGACCTTATCTCCTTCCTCCACCTCCATATTCGACCACCTTTACCAAATTTTTCTTTCGACATTCTCCATGGCCGACGACGAGATTATGCGTCGTCTTAGAGCCGGTAATAGGAGATTTTTGATTGAGCTTTTCATTTGCCTTGTTCTTATTGTGATTACCAACATCATGCTCTTAATCATTTTGGTTAAAACTTATTTCCAATCCAAGTGGTGAAAGTGAAGAGTTCGGAGGTGAAATCGGTTTATACTTCAAAAGAGGTAAGCAAATCTAATGTTTTGTTTGTATCTTGTTCATATCCAAAAGCATGATTTATTTTTGGTAAGAAATCGTTTCAAATCTAGGAAGAAAAACGAGTTTCTGATGTAGAAGATCCCAAATCGGGCAACTACAGAGCATACTCCTCAAAAACAGTTTTAGGAAATAAACTTGTTGTATGATTAAGATTAGAAAGAGATAGAATTTGTACCTTGGTGATTAGTGAAGCTCAATTGGTAATTAGAGACTCGTGCTGATAACGTGTTATGAAAAGATTTATGAAAGCAAGATCACTTTAACTTTTGGGAAAACACTTAAACAAACTTTATGAGGACTTTTAGATCATTAGAAGAGAGGGAGGGAGAGTAAGAACTTTAGAGAGTGTATTTCTTACTCTACTTTGGTGCAAGTTTTACAATGGATGATGGCCATATTTATAGGCCAAGAGTGGGGTAAAACTTTGGTAAATCTCCATGATTTATGCATGGAAATAAGGAGGTGAAGAAGGTGAATAATTCACCTTGTACAAATTTTCCTCCATTATACACTTGTTCATACATAATATGTGTAATACATGTGTATGTAAATAGATAGCTTGTAGTATGATAATTTGGACTTCATAAATTTGGACTTCATAACAGTTACATATTTTTATCAGTTACTTCATTTATAATATCAAATTAAATTCGAAAAATAATCTTATTCGTCAATAAAAGGGGCATATTCCACTCTTCATGGATTATGGCTCGGTCATGAGTCATCCTCTCAACTCTCAAGTATAGTATAGTTGGACCAGATTCCACTCTTCATTATTTTTATTAATAAATAAATCTTTCTTTGATTAAATTTTGGAGATATATCGATCAATTACACTATAAAAAGGGGCATATTTAGAAAACAGAAAGCTAGATTTTGAAGTATAGAAGGCTAGTATAATTATTATTACTGTAAACAATTTAGCATGTGGACGGGCCGGGGTAAGACTTAGCTTACACCCTAGCTAAAATCCTACATACAATATAATGGAACTAGCCAGAATAAATGGAATTGTATGAAAACTAAGCTAATTATAAGATAACTCATTTACATGGAAATGGACAACTCCCCATCCGTTACAATGGACTCTCCTTCTAAGAACAAAAAGAGGCTCCTCCCAAACCCTAATCGTTTCACTTACGTCCTAATCCTCCTCTCAACAAATCTCCTCACTTATTATTTATCCTCCTCCTACCACACCACTCCCATCTCCACAACCAACGCTGCCTCGGAGCTGGCGGAGCTCCCTCCGGAGTACGAAGCCTTCGCCTCGCCTCAACTCCTCCCGCACGGCTACAACCCCAACTTCAAGTCCGACACCATCCACCCGCCCATCGGCCGCGCTTGCATCGCCTTCAAAGACGACCTCCGCCGATACATGACCTACCCCATGAACGGCTCATGCCCCGACGACGAGCTCCTCGGCCAACAACTCCTCCTACGAGGCTGCGAGCCTCTCCCACGCCGTCGCTGCCACCCGGCCGCCTCCCGCGACTACACCGAGCCCTTCCCGCTCCCTCAAAGCCTGTGGACCACCCCGCCCGACTCCTCCGTCGTCTGGACCGCCTACGCGTGCAAGAACTACACGTGCCTCATCAACCGGTCGCGCACGAGCAAGGGCTTCGACGACTGCAAAGACTGCTTCGACCTCCACGGAAGAGAGCGAAGCCGGTGGGCGCCGGACCATACGCCTCACGGGATCGATTTCTCCATGGACGAGGTGCTGGCCACGAAAGGCGGAACCATAAGGATCGGCCTCGACATAGGCGGAGGGACTGCCACGTTTGCTGTTAGGATGAGAGAGCGTAACGTAACTATCTTGACGACCTCGATGAACCTGAACGGGCCCTTCAACAACTTTATAGCGTCGAGAGGCGTGATCCCGCTCTATATTAGCATAGCGCAGAGGCTGCCGTTCTTCGACAACACGCTCGATATTGTTCATTCCATGCACGTCTTGAACGAGTGGATCCCGACCACGATGCTTCATTTCTTGCTGTTTGATGTGTATAGGGTGCTGAGGCCCGGGGGGATCTTCTGGCTTGACCGTTTCTTCTGCGGCGAGGACAACTTTGATAGGATCTACCAGCCGCTTATCGAGAGTGTCGGGTTCGAGAAGCGTAAGTGGGTGGTGGGGAAGAAGCTTGATAAGTTGCCTCATAGGGAGATTTACCTCTCTGCTTTGTTGGAGAAGCCCCTCAAGAATTCTTGGTGAACACGTTTTGGTTAATCGAGTAATAAAATTCTCATCTTGGGTTTTATGCTGATTTCGTTCTATGATTCTCTTGGTATCATGTAATTCAGTAAGAAATGAAAAGGAATACTTGAGACTGCCAATGTTGATTAAACGGAAGTTTTTGAATTTGAAACTGCCAAATTAAAGCACTTGCACTAATACCTACAAATCACCTAGTAAAAGTCACAACAACCAAGGACACGTCAGATGAAAAAGGAAGAATCTGACCAACAAAAGAAAAATTATTCTCTCTACACTCTTTGAAATGTCCTCGACTCCCTTGACCACCATTCCTCCGGTGACCACGAACAGCCATGACATTGTAATGACGGGGGCCCTCCACCAGGAGACCCACCGGACGCGCCTGCATGACCTGGAAAGAAATGATCGTTGGGGACGCCGGACTTCAAAGACCATGCTTAGCCCCTGAATTCTTGAATGGGAAGATTGAGATATCTTTTCCAGGAGGAGAGAACACAGACCCAGTGGTCTCCATTGCTCCCGATGTACTTGAAGTGTTAGCAGATGTATGGCGCTATTCGCTTATAGTCAAAGTGCTTGAGGGGTTTGTACCCTACCATACCATGGACAAGAAGCTATGAGAACTATGGAAACCTGCTGGGAAGCTATTTCTCGCTGACTCACCGGGTGCCGTGGACTCTGTTCGGGCACTACTTGATTATCAAAGCGTGGACTCCCAACTTCGACCCCGAGACGGATGAAATCACTACTTCCCCTGCGTGGGTCAGAGTCTTCGATTTGCCTATCGTACTGTAGGAGGAGGAAGTTCTCATGAGAGTGGCTGCTGGAATCGGTCGGCCGATAAAAGTGGATACCCGCACGTTGTTCACCAATCGGGGAAGGTATGCACAGCTATGCGTTGAGGTGGACCTAACGAAGCCGCTGAAGGGAACGATCACGATCAACGGGCGCAGATTCTTTCTAGAGTATGAAGGTTTACACCGCATTTTCTTTCGGTGTGGCCGCTACGGACATATTACTGCGCAATTCCCAACGGCTTCGACGAAACTGACAACCACGCCGACGAACCCTGCTAGTGGCGAAGTAGATACCAATGCCAAACCAACGGCTGGTTCGGCGGAAACAGAATTGGGTTAATCGGGGGAATTAAGTACGCAAACAGGTGGCACGTATGGGCCATGGATGGACGCCCCTCAACGGCGGAGGCAACAGAAGGGAAAGAGCAAAGCCACCGGTGACCTAATTCCTTTGACGGCGGCGGGCAACAGCTTCGAGGCCCTAGGGAAGCACAACGTGGAAGATGAGGAGCCAATTCCTACAGAGAATAACGGCTCTAAAGAGAAAGGGAAAAGCACTACGGATAATCCTAATGCCCATCATGTATTTGCAGCTACAGGAAAGGGGAAAAGCTCAAAGCCGGCGCTAGACCCTTCCTCTGAAAGGCCTATTGAAAACCCTTTCTCGAAGAACAGAGGAGAGGGAAAGAAAAACCAAAAGGGAAGACAAAAGAAAACAAATGGCCCAGTCCAGGCGGGGCCCAATGAAGTCGTACACTCAGGCCCAAAGAAGCCCCCTCGTAATGGGCTGGAAGGAAATGCAAGCCTTGGTACCTCTTTGGTGCATACTATTACTGGAGCCCAAAACACCGCCACTTTGGCTAACAACATGAATGAAGAGACGATGATCGAAAACAATGGTCATAGCAAGGAAGCTATGGAGGTTTCACCATTAGTTACACCAGGAACTGAACCAACCATTACTTTGGACCCCCTGTAAAGTAATACGGTGGTGGAGATAGCCTTGGATTCCGAGTCGGAGTCCTTGTTGATAACCTCTAGCAATGATGTTGTGATGACGGAGAGCAGCGAGTCAATCGTTGTGGATACTTTGGTTTAAGTGACCCCGACCTCTTACCTCCCATCGTTTCCAATGAATTGCCTACTTTGGAATTGTTGTGGGGCCGATAACGACGGGTTTCGCAGGGCTATTCGATATATGATCAAACGTCACCATATTGACGTGCTGGCTATATTTGAACCAAAAATTCCGGGCGACCGAGCCATTGAGGTATGTAACCGGTTGAATTTCACCAATAAAATTCTAAGGGAATCTTGAGGCTTTGCAGGTGGAAGTTGGCTCTTGTGGAATGAAAACAAACTGAAGCTTTCGGTGGTTAGAGTGTATGAGCGCTTTATTCTTGTGTTGGTGCGGTGTGGGAGTCGGGTGTTCCACATGATTGTCGTTTACGCACCCCCTAATGAGACGAATAGGAAGGCATTTTGGGACGATCTCTCTACGACCACTACCCAAATTTCCGGTCTTGTCATAGTAGGAGGTGACTTTAATTGTATTGTTCACAGCTGGGAGAGAGATGATGATTCTGGGCTCTTATCGGCTGATTCAGACATATTCGTTGAGTGGATTGATAAGGCTGGCCTAATCGATATGGGATTCTCCGGTCCGACTTTCACTTGGGCAAGGGGCAATTCAAGACTCCTCGCACGTATGTGGCAAAGAGACTTGACCGTGTTCTTATCAACCCGAAGGGGCATGTAAGCTGGCCTGAAGCTTGTGTAGTCCATCTTCCTAAATTTGGGTCGGACCATACTCCGCTACTACTTGCCTTGGAGCCCCATGTGACACGCAATAGAAAAAGACGTACATTCCGCTTTGAAGCGGCTTGGACCACTCACCCTCGGTTCGACCATGTTGTGCAAGGGGCCTGGGACAAACATGTTAGTGCCCCTACTGCCCTTCGCTCCCTACAATCCCACCTCTTGCAATGGAATAGAAAGGTCTTCGGAAACATCTTCGAGAGGAAATCGAAACTCGTTACCCAACTTCAAGCCATTCAAATAGCCATCGTTAATTCGCCATCCAGCACACTTCTGGCACGTGAGGTTGCGGTCCAAACTGAGCTTAGTTGCACCCTCGAGCAAGAAGAGCTCATTTGGTTCCAAAAATCAAGGGAAAAATGGCTACAGGCAGGGGATAGAAACACATCTTTTTTTCACATGTTGACAATCATTCGAAGGAAGCGGAATAGAATTGATGTGCTTAAGGGAGATGATGGGCTGATGGTTGAAGACAGTAAAGTCATTGAAGGTATGGTGGTGGATTTTTTCCGGCACCCTTACACACTCTCGACGTCAGAAAAGGTCCCCATCACCATTCCTTGAGGCGCCTTTCCCCTGCTCTTACCTGATGTATGGGCAAATATCACAAAGCCTTTTACTGACATGGAAATCTATGAGGTCGTCAAGCAAATGGGCACGTTCAAGGCACCCGATTTGGACGGTTTCCAAGCTCTTTTTTTCCAGAGGTGTTGGCCAACAGTTGGGACTTCAGTTATTGAATTTGTCAGGAATTTCTTCTCATTTGCCAAGCTTCCAATCGGGTCGAATGACACACTAATTGTTTTGCTTGCCAAGATTGCTAGACCGGACGCGGTTTCTCACTTCCGACCAATTAGCTTATGTAACTTCTTGTACAAGACAATTACGAAAGTCTTGGTGAATAGGTTGAGACAGCTCTTGTCCTCTCTCATTGGGCCAATGCAGGCTAGTTTCCTCCCGGGACGGTTCCTCACGGATAACATCGTCATCGTCCAGGAGGTGGTCCATTCCATGCGGAAGAAACAAGGCAAAGGGAGTTGGATGCTTTTGAAAATTGATCTCGAAAAGGTGTATGATCGCCTTCGATGGGACTTCATCACGGATACTTTGAGAGATGCTGGGTTTCCGACATGTTAGGTCGATTGGATTGCAGAATGTGTTAGCTCTTCGACGACTAAAGTATTGGTTAATGGGGAGTTATCTTTTGATTTCAAGCCTACGAGAGGCATTCGGCAGGGCGATCCAATCTCTCCATACATCTTTGTGTTATGCATCGAACGACTTAGCCAAATGACTCAAATGGATGTTACTAATGGGGATTGGAAACCAACGCGGCTCACGAGAGGGGGTCCTGACATCTCTCACGTCTTCTTTGCCGACGATATCATCTTGGTAGCGGAGGCCTCAGTCTCTCAACTTCGGTTCATCATGGTTCTGCTCAATGTTTTCTGTAAAGCTTTCGGACAGAAAATTAATTCAGCTAAGTCAAAATTGTTTGTTTTTCCAAATGTTAGTCATGTGTTGATCTTGAATCTTAGTCGGGAATGTGGGTTTGAAGCTACAACTAACCTGGGAAGTTACTTGGGAATGTCGGTGTTGCATAGTAGGGTGAATGGCGACACGTTCGCTCCTCTCATCGATACCATCAATGCCCGATTGACCAGCTGGAAGAGTCGGTTCCTTAGCTTTGTCGGGAGAGTCACTCTCACTAAGTCGGTTTTGGCTTCAATCCCTATCTACACAATGGCGACGGTTGTTCTACCTAAGGAGACTTGTGCAAAGATCGATCAGATTTGCCGGAATTTCATTTGGAATGGGAATGATGGCCAGCGGAAAATGCACATGGTTGCTTGAAACGAAATTTGCAAACCGAAGAGTCTGGGTGGGCTTGGAGTGCGGCCCATGTATGATCTTAACATGTGAGTAGTGGGTAAACTGGGGTTGCACTTTCTCACGGAAGAAAATGCCTCTTGGTGTGCTGTTCTCCGGGCCAAGTATGTACGACCTACTTTGAACGTTGTCTCGGGACCGTCATACGTGTGGTCGAGTCTCCTTAAAGGCATCAATTCAGTGGTGGCTGAGGGTAAACGTTGGATTTTAGGGAGTGGTACTCTAATTCGTTTTTGGCTTGACAAATGGTTAATTAATGATAGGTTGATCGACGTGGTGACTAACATTGTGGATGACTCCGTTCTCCATGCTACTGTGGATTGGTATTGGGATGAAGTTTCAAGATGGCGGTGGGATATTATTCCCGGCCTGCTGTCGACGGAGACTCTTCTCAAGATGGCGGCTGTCGCTGTTTCCTCAGAACATGATGGTGTGGATACGCCCAGTTGGTGCTACTCACCCGACGGGAATTACTCGATCAAGACAGCGCTAGTGGCTCGTATGGGTCTTCAAAACTCGTGTTGTTCGGACTCGACGATCTTTCGGTTGGTTTGGCGCCTCAATGTACCAAAAAGGGTCAGAACCTTTATTTGGAAGGTGCTCAAGGGTGGGGTATTGACGAATGAAGAACGACGAAGGCGACACATGACTACGTCGGCTGAGTGCTCTGCTTGCGTGAACCTGACGGAATCCATGGAGCACTTATGTCGGGATTGCCCAACGATGGAATCTCTGTGGCGCGATCTCCCCTTCCCTGTTACAGATCCTGAATTATTTGCTTTGCCTTTTGCAGGGTGGATTCGGCACAACTTGACGACGGAGAGGAAGCTGGATGGTGAAGTCATGTGGCCAGACGTGTTCGCGCAATGCTTATGGTGGATTTGGCATTGGCGTAATAACCGGGTGTTCAATAATGCAACGCCCCCTACAAATGGCGCTGCACTTGTGCTGCATCACACAAAAGAGTATTTAGAGGCCTGGAATCGGAGGGAACACCGCGCAATATGCAGGGAAACCTCGGAAGTGCTGGTTAGATGGGCGCCCCCTGTGATGGATTGGGTGAAGCTCAACTCGGATGGGTCGGTCCGAGCTGATCTACGAGTTGGAGCTGCAGGGGCCATTCGTGATTCCAATTGACAATGGGTGGTTGGGTTTGTACACAATTTGGGACTTTGTACCGTCCCGATGGCGGAGTTATGAGGTATTTTTGACGGATTAAAGCTCGCGTGGGAGAAAGGATTTAGGAAGGTGGTGGTGGAAACGGACTCGTTACTGGTGGTCAACCTCCTTAATGGTTCGGTGAAAGATTGTCACCCTCTCGCTAGCCTGGCGCACCAATGCCAAGGCTTTTTACGTCGAAGTTGGGCGATCCAGCTTAGACATGTCTTCAGGGAAGCGAACATTGTCACCGACTCCCTTGCCTCTCTTGCCTTTGATTTCCCTCTTGGTTTTCATGTTTTGGTGGACCCGCCTGTGGGTACACGTTCCCTCCTTTCGGATGACTTTAGGGGTCGGTGTAGCCCCGGTTAGTCCCCATGTTGTCTCCCTCCGCTTAGTTTTTGTTCAGGGGTTGTGCCCTTGCTTAACCCAAAAAAAAAAAAAATCACCTAGTAAGTTGAACTATATGTATATGGTTGGCAGTCACTTAGATACCACGCATACACAAAAATTGTGGATGAACTAAAGAGGTATAGCTCCAACTTACTTGTACCTAGTAGGGGATTAAATGGCATTCGGGCATTTAATCAAGTAATTAAGTCTGATCACATGATACTATGTATTTATATATGGAGATCCTATCCGTACATCTTCTTTTCATTGTAGTCAAAATCATATCTATTTGTTCAAGTCCGGTGGGTCAATACCATTGGTGCAATATGGTGAGATTGAATGGTAATTGCATTCTAATGTCAAGTACTGAAGTCGATTAGGGTTGGGGCAATTGAGCTAAAAAATTTGTCCATTACGATATCGATTCAAACTCGTCTAAATAGCATGGCCATCCATTTGCTTCGACACCGAAGCAAGTCTCACTCACCTAAGTCCAATTACAAGATGGTTTTGGGGATCTAGTGAAGAAGCCAATGGACGGCGTACTACACGTATGAATTATGCTATGATGCCGACGAGTTAAACGCTAAGGAGGACTTAGGTGAGTAACACTTGCTCTAGTGTCGAAAACAAATGGATGGTCGTATATACTATTTGACGAGGACATTCACATTGATAAATTTTTAAGCTCAATTCCCTCAACCCTAATCAACTTGACAATAAAATGTAACAACCCTTTAGTAATATTCACCAATGGTGTGATTTCTAGCCTCCCAAAAGGTGTGCACCATCTTCAAATCTTGCATAAGTACGTTATTTCATCTCGTCGCAATAGGAAACACCCATAACTCCCTCGTGATTACGGTTACCCTAACTTAGAATCCTAAACAAAGATACAAATTGTAAAAGTAATTGATGATCATGCGAATTGGAGATAGTGGAATCTTCCTTACAGCCCAGCCCTACATCAAGCTCGAAGAAATAAAAATAATTAATCCTACCTCACCGCTAGAAAGAGTTTTGTTCACAAACATATTGGTAGGTTAGATCTTTTTAATCTAACGGCCCTGAAAACTCCGCCCCTAATACTTATATTTCATCCCAAACTCATTTTTGCAATTGTCACTTTATATCGGACAGCACGTCTGCCGCCCAAGATTTGGACAGAAATGCTATGACGAAGTCAAATTTTGAAAAAAAAAATTGATATTATTTTCAAGACCTCACAATCCCTAATATTCTATGTATTTAATTAATAATTTCGTGCATTTGCTTATATCCTCATGATTGATCCTTCCTCACATCTATAATCTCTTGCTTACGGAGAAAGGGTGGAAAAATGGAAGGGTTGACAAATGAAATGGCGGCAATAAGTTTGGCTGATCGAGTAGGAGGAGGAGAGCAAGGAGATAGAAAGTCACACTCACACAACAAAGGCAAAAAGAAGGATGGCGGCAACGATGGCTTCGCTGGTGGCAGCGGCGGCGGCGGCGGCGGAGGGATGCTGAGGACTCCGGCGGACATCTATGAACATCCTACTTTCTACTCCTTCATTCTTGATATGCCTGGAGTTGACGCCCTCAATATTAAGGTAATTCTACCATCAACTATATATACACAAGTCATTATTTGTTACATAGTTTCTCGGTTTAGTTCTATATCAGAAGATTTCTGTTCAAATCGAATTTAATAAATCATGATTGTACCATTAACTATCGATTAGCCTTGTTTAATTCGATCCAATTCCATGATCAGCGTGATTCTTGCCTGATTTTTTTTTATCTAATTTTGATTAACTAGAAGATCGTGTGTATATATTTATGTAGGCCATTGTTTGGCTAGCACTCTCTAAACTTTAAACCATAATATCGGAACTTGTTTCACTTTTCTCACAAAAGTCATTTCTATCCAAAAACTATTTTTAATATTTTTGAAATCGGTGCAACTTTCTCTACTTTTTACATTTTTCAACACACTAAGAAATTACTTTTCATCCAAAAGTCATTTTCTACCATAAGTGAAACAAGCCCGATCCATGACTAAACTAATTTTTGTAACAATGTAACTTAATCTAAAGGTGCCAACCAAAATGCATTTAAACTCATAGTTAATGAGAATTTTCATCTAATGTGGTATCTAACTTTTTTTAAATTACACCTATCCGTTCATTTTGAAAGGACAATATATTATATATGTACACCTTTTCTTTCCAATTTCAAAGGAGAAGTGCGCACTTGTGCTAAATAGATTGAAGAACAAACCAACGAGATTTCTTTTTTGATTTGGAAAAAATTAGGGAGCTCAAACTTAGGGGAAGTGGGCCGCCCTAGAACATTTTTACGGATGAGGTCACTATGATACGCAATAATATTAATTAGTTATAATTATTTATTTTAGAATATGTTGTTTCCTTTTATTTAGAGATTTTATTTTATTTTCTGGTAAGAGTATCTTTTCAATATTATAGCAATTAGGGTTTTTCTTATTTAGATATCAGAGTTGTTATAAATACCCTTAAGTTGTTAGGCTGATATCAATCAATCAATAAACCAGTTAATTAATTTATCTTTGCTCTAAATTTATCGTTCTTCAACCCCGTGGCAACCAACCACGTCTATCCCGAGTCGGAATCCACACCGGATTAGGCTCAACCCCCTTGACCAACAAGGGTTCGATACGCTGATTCACACCGGGTCCGTACCAACAAGGGTAAGACTTAAATTAGCTGCAATTATACCGAATGAGGAGACACCATCCCGATTGACAACACTGACAAACCAACGAGATTGATGAAGGCGTACAACACCCAAAAAAAATTTGAAGTGCTTTGAATTACCTTTTATTGAGCTCTATAATCAAAATTTGATCGAGGTGCTCTTAAGAAAATCAACACCTTATACGGAGTATATGTTAAACACCAAAAATACGTACATTAATTTCACCCACAATTAACATGTGTGTGCTGCACGTACGTACGTACAGGTGAAAGTGGAAAACGGGGTTCTACACGTGACAGGGAAAAGGAAGAAGACGAAGGTGCAAGGTGAGGAAGGAGTGAAGGCGATGAGGCTTGAAAGAAGAAGAGCCAGGTACATGCGCAAGTTCACTCTCCCCACCAACGCTAACCACGACCACGTCAAGGCTGCTTATAAGGATGGAGTGCTTACTATCTCCATTTCCAAGACCCCTCTACCCAACTTTTAATTATCACTAATAATGTATTACTCCTATGTTTTGTTTTACGGAGTATCAAGTACGGGCATAATCTTTTTGGAATTTGAATGGCACTTCAATTTTTCATTTTCACCATTAGATCATCTAAAATGCTATAGTGAACTATGCGAGGAAATCCTATCTGTTTGATCATTATACATCTACGGCCACGATCAAAACACATTTTTAACTTATTTTTAAACGGAGGGGTATTTTGGTCTCTTGGCTATTGAATTAGAACACAACCTACATGTTCATCTTCTTCCTATTAAACAAGGACTTAAGTCATTTTCGATAGATTCTTCTCCAAATCTGTTGCTCATTGCTTCTTTTAATTTGATTTGCTATTTTTATTGATCTCGACCCAAAATTCGTGTTCTCTCTTCATGGATTCTGATATAACTCTATTTTGTATGGTTTCAAGTTTACGTTTTTACATTTGGGGCTTTTCAAATTTGAGAGCTTATTATTTCGATTTACATATTTTTTGTGTGTTTTTAAACTGATTTGTGTTTCTTTTAATCAAAACTATGAAGATTGTGTATGTTTTGCTTTACAATTTCCAGTTTTTTTTATTGAAGACAAAGGCTAATGGTCAATGCTCTCAAATATGAACAATTATTGTCACGTAATCTAATACATAAATCAGATTTTGTGGGTTCATGTTTTTATACGATTAGGTTCATAACAATTATCAATAAGGTTCATGAAATATTCTAGTTCATAGATTGTATGGGTTCATAATTTGGTATGCAAGGTTCATAATTTCTTACATTAATTATGGTTCATAATTTATAAACAATAGAAATTAAAAACTTGCATGACGTTCAACACCTTTATCATGTCCCCATTGCTAAGCCTTACAACAACATCCAATCAAGCATATAATTTATTAAGTCTAGAACAAAGAAACAAGTTGTCAAAAGGGATAAATAAGAATAACTAGTTAGCACCCCTCGAGGGGCCGGAGAGTGTCGCCTCTCCTTCTACCAAAAAAAAAAGAATAACTAGTTATCAATGATAAAAAAAATGGTTCACATAGAGAAGATTATTCTCTTATGCGTGGGTGACAATCCATACAAATTAAATCACCACAAAATCAGTAGAAGGCCACGAAAAATCAATAAAAGCACTACAATAATGTTGAATTTATACAGTTTGAAGTTGATGAAACCCGAAATATACCGACGCTAGAAGACAAGAAATGAGATTCTTTTATTCGATTGTGCAAACGCTTGCTCTTCATTTATTGTTTCTTTACATCGAGGTTACAAATCACGAGGTTACAAACAACAGGGTTTACACCTTAGACCTCCTAAGATTATCCGAGATCTCGATCTAACAAGGTCCGAGATCTCCTAAACGCTACGAGATTCTGCTACCTACAGGCGACTTGACAAACTCCGGTGGCGAGGTCGAGCTTCAAGTGTGAGCACGATGATGATGGCTAGCGGGGTGATGTAGCGAGGTCTTTGGTGTGAGCGAAGACTCTCTGTAAGACCTGAGGTCTTTTTGTGGACTTCACTAGTCTTTAGCGAGGTCTTTTGACGATGTTTCAACACGTCGATCTTCAACGAGAAAGATAGTTCTTGACCGCTTTTACTTACGAGGTTCCTCTCTATTTATAGAGAATTGAGGGGTCGAGTTTTGGTTATCATCCGATGTGGGACGCCCGAGATCAGGGTTTCTGATTGGTGGAGAGGTGAGGCAGCCGGTGATTGGCTCGGGGGAACGGCGCCAGCTGAGTGGTTCAGATGGGCGGGCGTGTCAGCAAAGTCGGCAACGAGGTTTAGACCTCGCTCCGAGGTTTCGGAAGACCTCGCGGAGATAGGAATTGTTCACCTCACAGGATGGGTGTGGTTGTGGGTCCTGATGCAGCCAAAACTAACCCGCAAGCGAACGGGGTCAATCGTAGTTTCTCAAGTGTCGATCCCACAAGGACGAATGTAATACCAATTGAAACTCTACTAGTAAATTAAGCCAAAAAAATATAAGAAATTGGGAAATCTATAAGACTATAACTAAGGCGATAAATAATAATGCAAATAAAGGATAAAATCAATGGGATAGATGTGTCTAAGGTTAAGGATCACCACAACAATGTTTCAATAAATAAAATTATACTCTGCCTGAATTTATTTGAAGGACCAACTAACTCCTCTCGGACGATAAGTGCATGTACCTAAACTCAACAAACAGTCGTTGTCGCGTAAAGAAAGTCTAATTTAGATCTTTAAAGCTCTTTAGAGACTAGGGATAAACAAACCTAGCATTCGCTGTCGCGTTCCGCTAAAATCATTCAAACCCTAGAACTACTACGATAGTTAAAAATCACACAAGAGAAATTAAATTGTTGTCGCATAGATAACCCTCAAGTTCAATACCTAGGGATCTGAAAAGAACCAATTTTAGTCCTTAATTTATCAGTATCCTATTATTGTTATCTCCTGTCGGTCTCAAACTCTAATAGGAATCCTATATGCAAAAGCAAGTAGGGCATAACGCAACCTAGGATCGAATCAAATATATTTCTATTCAGGCAAAGAACATAGCTTTAATTAAATAGACATTGAATGGATCACCAAAACCGTAAAACTAGGAATTAGCCAAACATGATCGAAGACATAATCACGATAAATAAACTAGCCAAGAATTAATCAATACAATTAAAAAGTAAAAAAATTAGTCTCAATTAAATAGATAATCCAAGACAAGGGCTAGAATCTTGAATAACAAAACAAATCTTCAATCAAAGGCCGAATTCCACCGTGAAATCCAATGTCTCCTACGGCCGAACAAAAGCTAAAACAAGATAAAATAAACCTAAGCTAATCTAATCTCTCATTAATTCCTCCTCATCTAACGTGTAATATATATATATATAGATAGAAGATAGCATGTTGAATTGAGTTACATTGGGCTAGCCTTCATTAAGCCCACTTCATCTATGATCCGAGTCATGGCCCAAGTCATCATCTTTTAATATCTTGGAAATATGGCAATTCGTACTTCTCAGCTTTTCCTCCACTCAATTAGGCACCGCACCCACTAAGCTAAATTGCTAACGTGGTAATCTTTAAAATCACCATCTATTATCTCCAAAAATAAGCCTTAAAATACCTGCAAAATATAAAAATCCGAGTGTAGATTCCGAATATAAAATAAATATAAAATATGAGAAATATATATGAATATGACCTAAATTAATATGCAACTACACCACTAAAATATGATTAAATTAGGCGTTATCAGGTCCTAGGATCCACCTTGGGAGTCCCGTCGGATCTGTTTATTCCTAATGTCCCGGCCCACTTCCTTCTTTACCATTTTGGACACCGTGAGAAGTATTATAATTCCGAAATCAAAAACCCCCAAATAAGAAAAAAAAACCGGTACCCAAATAGAATCTCAAGTTCAAAATTGAGAATAACCAAAAATCCCCAAATCGAGAACCCCTAAATACCTAAATCCATGTTTAAAGTGTGAATTGAAAGTGAGAGAAACTAGATCGGGGAACGAATTAGACGAAAAAATATATCAACAATGGAAGAAAAGAGTAAACAAAAGAAATCGAAAAAGAGAAGGTGGGAGATGAATGAATAGCAAAGTGACAAAAATACCCCTCACTTTAGAAATTTATTTAAACGCGTGTTTTAATCTTGGCCATAGATACAAGATTATCTAACGGAGGTAAGCTGCTCACATTTTACACCAAAAAAATCACACGCATCTGATCTCGTTTCTATGGGTTCGTTCAGCAACAATGTACTTATATGAGTTGATGTTGATGTAGTTGATGCATAGTTGATATTGAAATTAGTAGTTGAAATGAGAAGTTTTTTTTTTATAAGCTACATAGTGTTCGGGAAAATAGTAATTTAGGAGAGTTGAAAAAGCAGGTAAAAAGGTTGAATTAAATTTCAACCAATTAAAATAAACACATTTCAACTCCATAAGGTCATTCCCTCACCTTATAACTTTTCAAAATTTCAACTAGTATCAACTAGTATAAACATATTTCAACTATCACACTCCCTCCCGAATATTTGTGTAATTAAATTTTTTTTACTTTCAATTATATAAAGTATAAACTCAATTCAACTCTCATTTTAACTCTAACTAACTGGAGCTTTCGTCCTATTAACAAATATATAGTCATCATTCAGTCAATTTTTTTGCATATAAAAATTAAATGTACAGAATTACTTTATGCCGTTACAAAGAATGTGTATTTTTGTAGTTGCCACCATTATAACTGTACGGTGGGTTCGAACGAGTAGAGCATCCTAACGCCCTCTGACTCCACCAAAAAAGCATATTGAATCATCTCCGATCCTCTCTCATGGCGGGTATTCTTTCTGTTACCAACACACTCTGACTGACAACTCTCTCTCTCTCTCTCTCTCTCTGTACCCCCGTTCCCCAACACCCTCCCAAACTCATGCTATAAGAGCAAACTCCATTGATCTTTCAAGTTCGATCGCAATTCCCCTCTCCCTCTGAAACCGGCAGAAGCTTTGCGACGGAGACATGTTCTACTCCCATCAACTGCTAGCTCGCAAGGCCCCGATGGGGCAGATTTGGTACTGACTTCGTTCTCGCAGTCTGAGTTTCTAGTTTTAGTTCCTGTGCGATTTTTACTCATTTCGTTCGATTTTTTAAAGTTCGGTTTTCATGGAGCTTTGATAGATGAGTTTGTAGCTATTGTGTTCTCTTTGATGAGCATTTTATTTCGCTTCGCTAGATTTTCAAGTTTATTTTCACGGAGCTCTGTTGGAATTCCGGCCATTGTTTTTCTCTGTATCTACTTCCGGGAATTTGTTCGTGTGATTTTGGAGAAAATTCAAATCTCCTTCCATGATTCATTCACGTTTCGATTGCTTCAGCTTAGCAAGCTGCTTTTGAATTTCAGTCATTACATCTGACTCGATTTCTATGCCTGATTTTAGAGGGAGTGATTGACAAGAGACGGAAGTAATTAATCTATAATTTGGAGCTGTAGCATTCGATTTTTGATTCCGTGTGTCGTCTTTTGATTTTGGGAGTTTTTTTCGCCTTCGGGATGGTCCTTCATCTGTACAACTTCTTTCTCTTGCTTCTGTAATTATTTACTTTTCCTGATAGAGATTTTGAATTTCTGCCTGAAATTTGTCATCGCAGTCGATTTGTAAGAAGTTTACAATCTGTTTAAACGTATATCCTTTCTGTCCAATGGAGATTCAGATGTCGCAATTTGCTCTATGAATATGCCTCCGTGCGACTTGAAAAAGAGAATTCGGTCATTTGAATTTGATTTTTCATGCGAGGTCAATTTATGCGTTTCATTTTCGGTGGAGATCGACTAATTTTTATCTCTTCCTCTTCGCAGTTTTCGATATAGAATTTCAAAGTTTATCCAGATTTTCCATTAATTAATATGGCTAATTCCTCCCTCTCCCTCTAGGATGGCGGCAACCATGCATGCCAAAATGAGCAAGAGGAAGCTATCCAAGATCGACATCATACAGATATGGTAAATATTTCTGTCTCCTCTCTTTATTTTAGCAAATTTGCTCGCTCTTAAATCATACTCTGATAGAGTACTTTACAATTTCTCACAGTGATGAGATCTTGAACCCCAAGGTCCCAATGGCACTTAGGCTGTCTAGCATTCTCATGGGTATGTTCACTATTTGAATTCTACTACAGTTTTCTCCATACAGAAGGATAAGAGAACTTCGTTTTAAGTATTCATACTACAATTTCAGTGGTCCTCATCTCCCAGCACTCATGTTTGTGTGTAATGATGATGATATATATAGGGGGAGTGGTGATTGTATATGAACGCAAAGTCAAAATCCTATACGGTCAGCTTTCTTCTACACTTAAATTTCTGCACTACCAATTGAACGAAATGTTCTGTCATATTTTGTGATAACTGTCTGACCGGTGTTCTTTCTTGTGTTTTTCTGTGTGCACAATTACAGATGATGTTCAACGTCTTCTGGTACATTCAATATTCTTTCTATACTTACTGATCCTTCTTTTACTAGGCTATGTATACTTACCATGTGCTTCCCAGATGCTAAGATTCTTTCTATATTTTGTTCATGCTTTGTAGGTTGAACTGAATGAAGCATGGAAAGTAAAATCAGTTGAGGACCCCAACATCCTACCAAAGGGGAAAAGACAGGCTAAGTAAATAATGTTTCTGTAGTTCACAATTATCAGTTATATTTTGAATTTACAGATTTCCCCTAGGTAAAAGTTCTTCAACCATCCAGATTTATGGATGCAAATATGGAAATAGATTGCTCAGAGGATGCTGGTGTTTCCTTTTGTAGGCCTGAAGCTGTTACACTTCCTAATCAACAGGACACAGACCTTGGAGAGATGGAGCGGTTTATGGACAGCTCTATATCTAAAACATTTGCAGCCACGAGCTTTCAACCATCCGCTTATTTTACAATGGTGTGTTTAATACTGTCCAACTATTATGCTAGTTTACTTACACAGCTTTTCCATCAAGTTGATTTTCATTTTCACATATAAGAACTCAAATAAGATAATATATTTTCTGTAGACAACATCCATATCATTTATTACTCATCAAAGTATCAATGGCAAATAAGGTGCAAGGGTGAACCAGGCAACCAGCTTATGACCAAAAGTACAGCACAATTACATGTTATTCTCAATTGTGTACTGGTATATGGCTGAAATGAGAGAGGAATTTGATGATTTTGGAACAGTATGGGAAGTGAAAAACAAATATATTGGGGACTGGCTGGAGGATATTAGAAGGGTTCTCACTATCATATACAGTAGACATCAAGTTCAGCAGGATTAGTTGGTTTGCAAGTATGACTAGATTTAAACATAAGGGAACATTAAAGAGCTTACATGTGTCTGAAGACTGGTAAGTATAATCTCCAAATGTCTTCTGTGTTCATTTTGTGTTAAGTGTACATTAAGAATCCACTAGAGATGGCATCAATATCAGTAGGTTACTTATTTTGCAACTTTTGACTCAATTTACACTATAATAGGTACACACTAAGGACCTTCCATATCTTTTGGAGAGTGAGCAACTTTTTTCTGTGGTTATATTGTGTTATCTGTACATCAAGGAATTGATAAGAATACCACTACAACGAAAAAGGTATCTCTATATACATAGATCTTTGTAAGATAGCCTTGTGACTTGCTTTGCATCTCTATATTCTTGCAGAATCTGGATGCCGTTGATGAATTTACTGAAAATCTCAGGGAAGAGGACTTGGCACACCAACATCATCAAGGTTACCGGTTACTTACAAATTTATCTTATACTAAAACTTCCACTGTCCATAATCTTTTTGGCTGATAATTTTTGTATTTTCTCAGCTGATTTAGCTGACATTACCATGGAAGACAAATTTGATCCATATCAAACAGAAACGGTTGCTTACACTAGCTTTGAGAGGTGATCTCCTTGTCTCTTTTAGTTACAATATTCATAAATATATTCTGTAGTAGGTAGAGCTTGCCTCAAAGGTCAGCCTATTACCTATAATTTATATAATGTACTATGTTTCATGCTAGCTTAATATTCTGTTTCAGGTTTGATGTGGAAGGGGATGAAGAGATCCAGATGCAGTTCCCTTCACACGATCATGTAGCAGTCCACCTCAGTCCTGCACCCTGTCCATCTCCTCGTGAAGAAACAACCCGTGGTCAGTATGAATCTTAAACAAATATTACTTCATGAATAACGTATCCACATTATGCTCTCCTCTTAGTCAGATTGGAGTCTACCTTCTAATTTTATGTTTTACATACTGACATAGTCATATGATATCATGAATCATTGATAGAAACAAATAATTGGTTTGATCATACATTTGACAAACTATCAGATTCATTGTTAAAAAATTATGTTGCTTGATACTTCCCTAAAACTTTTTTGCAGGATTTGGAATACATGGCATGCAACCAGAATCAGAACTCAATCAGCCTCATGATGAAGCTAGAGATCATAGACAGGTGCAGTTACCTGCTACTTATAAGAACTTCTGTTATTTGGTGAGAAGAAACCTCATGTAAATGTTTTCTGTACATTGTATTGTATCAGGATCCAATTCGAGAACCACAAAAGAAGAATCTAGCTAAGAAGAAAGAAAGGAAACCATCTAGCAAATTTATAATTGATGATGAACACGTTGTCATTCCAAGTACTGTGTACCATTCATGGCTTCAAAATACTTCTGACATTGTGTCAAGAGGACGGAGGAACAAAAAGGTCTATTTTTCATCTAAATGTACATCAATTTATCTGCAGATTTAGTAAAAGAAATCAAATCTGGAACAAAGCAATCAGAATTAGGTAGGTCTTTGTCTGATCAAAAAATGATTTTACACTTCTAAATTTTGCAGCATGCCAAAACTGAATCTAGCCTGAAGATGAAATACCCCCTGGACCTGCCAAATGTGGTACTATTGCCAGATTTGCTAGGAAACGGAATTTCAGATCATTATTTTCCTATGCAACTTAAAGAGCTATGGACTTCCTTTAATTCACCCTCTGGTAGAGCAGGACTTTGAACTCTAAGAAAGTTAGCTTCCGCCAAGTTGAGCTCTAATTTTCAGATGTTATTGTTCTTTACACAGGGAGAAACTCTGCGCACAATGCAAGAGCAGAACCCTCATCACCCTCACCACACAGAAGCAAACAGAGATCTCCACAAAATATTGTATCACTTCTTTCTAACCTGCACATAATATTTCTATTAATGGGTTGTGACTTGTGAGCTTGGTAATATAATGAGAGACTCAACCTATTGTTTATGGAACAGTTTGATGGAGGTCACAGTGGATTCACATCAGGATCAAATGCCTCTATAGAAGGACAGAGAGCTGTCCCAGCAATGGATGGGAATTTCATGCCTGCTGAAGATATAATTGGAACTGGAAGTGTTCATGACACAACTAATCAATTGGGTAATATTTGGTATTTCAAAAACTTTCAGTCACTTGATAGAAATCATGAATTTGGATTGTCAACTTTGGGTTTCTTTTGGAATTACAGTAAATGACTTGACAACAGTGCTCTCACAAGCCAGTTTAGGCTCTGTGCACAGATCATTCACAAACAACTCGGATGGAAACACAAGGTAAATGAACCATGTTTCAATGATAAATTTTTTTGCAGTGCTTTAGTCTTGTCTCAACAATAATGTTGAAGCAATTAATTTTATGATTACATGCAGATCCGGCAAGAAAAGGCCTCACTCTTCATCTCATAACAACAACAGTGGTCTCAAGACAGTGGTTGAGAACCCAATCGATGCAGATATGGAGCATGAACCAAATTTCTTCACCAATGAAGAGCTGCCGGAGCCAAATTTCAAGTTAGCAAAGGGCTTAACACCAGAAAATGGTAAATTTTGCATTGGTATTTTTCAAGTTCATTTTATACTGCAATATTGCCCACGACTGATTACTATTACTCTCCTCTTGACAATCAGCATACACAAACATGACACCGCTGTTGGAGGAGACTGGACGTACACAAACGCAAACACAACGTCCTGTTTTTGATGAGGAAATGGAAAATACCACCACAACCATCAGAACGTAATTCCTTTAATGAAAATATCATTGAAACTAGATGAAAGTCTCAAATTCTTACAATTGATGTCAAATGGTAACTTTTGTATTTCAGGCATCTGAAGGCATATTTCGAGGGACCAGAGGCACCAAAGTCTGAGTCACTCGACCAGCTGACTGATGGGTTGAGCAGAAAACAAGCAGCCCTGCTGTTTTATCAGACTTGTGGTATGTCTCTTGATGATTGGTTGCATAAAGTAAAATAAATTAATTGATTAGCAATCTGATCTAGGCGAATTTGCTTTGTGATTCGGTGATGTTAATTGGATTGCAGTTCTAGCCACCAGAGAATTCGTGGAAGTCAAGCAGACAGTAGCATATGGTGATATTCAGATCTCTAGAGGAGCTAAAATGTGAAGGTGTATATAAACCAACTAGTTCAATATACTTTGAGATATTCACACTTCTGACATGAGCAGTTTTGGTGGGAATAGCAGGGAAAACTCTTAAGCTAGCTTTGAATTAGATTACCGTATCTATTATCTTAATATTCTATTATCGTAATCTGTACCTATATTAGTATTGTAAATGAACTTGCACGTGGACATGAAGCTTTTGTTCTTGGATTACATATATATGATCATGATCGGTTTCCTTTGACTCGGGTGAAAAGTGAAAAGTGAAAACTGCACAAGATAACTTTGTAAAAGGAATAATGTACTACAAATACTAACCAACTAACAAGTAACTTGTGGTCAGTACTATATCCATACTCCCTTCGGTGACAAGATGGGGTGGCCTCCCCTTCCCACCCCTAAATTCACCACGGTTATACAAGTTCATAGAATCACAATCGAAACATATTTTTACTCGAACCACCCGTTGCCTGGATATTGTTGTTCGGACATTGTGAAGTATAAGTGGAGCAATGTCCTTCAAGAGTGCCATGACCACCATCGACCATCGCCACGACTTTGGTTTTGATTTTGGTTTTGGGGATAGTCCATTACCACGTCCCCAAGTTTGGTTGAGTGGGTTCTGTTGAGTTTAAGAGAATTTTCTAAGAGATGGGATGGATTTGTTAGAAAGTAACAACAGACCTAGTGTTGAGTGAGCCCAACAAGCAAGCATCTGTATTTCACAAATTCTTTATCAATAATTATCTAACTTACAATGAGAAGGGTGGAGAAGAATGCCTTGGTTCCATTGAAGTAATCTAGCTAAGACAGATTCAAATCCTTTTTGGTGGGAGGCTGGGTGTGGGAGGCCACCTACAAGCGCATCTGAACCACATGAGTCGAGAAGTGAGAATTGAAGGTGCCTTGAAGATGGGACCAGACTTCAACAGAGGTGCTAATGTGCTATAGCCATCCACTTGAGCCAGCACATTTCTGGAGAGTGGTGAGGAGGTCAGTATTGCCATGATGAGCTACTCTTTTGTGACCAAGTCTTGTTCTGTGTAGTGTGACTATGCTTTTGAGCCATCAACAAAACCAAAGAGTTGGTGGGCTCTCAGATAAGGTATCATCTAGGCTTTTCAAAGAGGGAAGTTTATCTATAACGAGGTTGTTAATGATTGATGTACAACTAAGAAAAAGTGTTATAATAATATATATATGTGGGTGTATATATAAGATAAGCTTATCTAAACCATAGAATTAGTTTATTCACCAAAGCATTGCAATTTATATATAAGACGCTCATTAGAGGCCTAATAAATAAACACAAAATCAGTGGTAATCCTCTAGCATTTGCTCTCCCCTCTCCAATCTCTCCTCTCACTCAATATAACACAATCCAAAATTTATTTGCTGAATCTTAAATTGTTGAAACATCCCAATTGCTATAGTTGAGGCCAGACACACAGCAAGAAATACATCCATTCTCAAAAGAATAACATCACCGAAAAAGGGTAGTAGCATGTTTATTACAAATTTTCCTATCTTCAAATTGAAAGTCCACGAGTGAACTATAATTACCATAACATCAAAGTCTTGCATCTCCAAAGGACGTCATTGGACCTTCAATCTTCGGACTTCAACTCTTCACACCGGTATTTATCTCCAATTCTTGAATCCGACTCATCCAGTTTCTGCAACCATCATCAAAACAACCATCCAATATTTTATAAAGTCGTAGAAACAAGACTGTATAATTACTTGGAAGTTAGAGGGCTAATATGATTTAACAAAATCATTCCAATATTAATTACTCACCCATTTATATCAAAAAGTATTTACGCATGGACCTAATACAATTGGACAGAGGGAATGTGACTAACAAGACAGAAATCTTGTCCTCCACCATCCGATGGTCGTTCGAGCCTTCTAGTAAAGCTCAGCGGCATACCCACCAACTTCAACTGCTTGAGACTGCTTATGCAACTTATTTCTTGTGGCAACCTCTCCAACCTATTGCAGCCGATGATCTTCAACTTTTCCAGCTTGCACAACACCCCATTTCCGATTCCCCATTCCTTCAATTGGTACAAGTTCTCGAGGTGAAGCTCCCGGATCTTTGGAAGCCCAATCACACTCAACCTCTCCGCGACGTATGCATTTGATCCTAGCTGCAAGTACCTCAGCTCGCCAAGTTGAGCGAGAGCCATCTTGAGCTGCTCTTCCTCCCCAATTACCGAATCTAATAAGAGCAGTTTCACGAGCCTACGAGGGAACTCCAATTGTGGCTGCGTTTTGATCTTCCCCGCCAACTCAAGACTCGCGCAATGTCTCAGTTTCAGCCTCTGTAGATCAAACTCAATTCCGATGTGGGATGAACGCTGCAGAGTCAGGTACAGTGTATGAAGGTGTTCGCAACGGTTGCTAACGAAATCATACACGGCTTCTAGCTGCGCTGAGCTCCGTATGTCGTTCAGGTCCAATTCTTGGAGACCAATGCTCGCGTCCGGTAGCTCTTTAGTCATCCATTCGCCTCCGAATGCTCTCAATGCTTGCAAGTTGGGTTTGTTTCCAACTCCTAACTCTGCAACCGCGTCCACCGGTAAAGAAAAACGTAGATGTCTTAGGTGCTCCATTTCAGCCACCATATTCTCTGGCATTCTTACAGAAGTGAAGGATCTATACGTGAAGAAGAGTAAGTTTCTTAACTTTTTGATGGAAAGTAGATGTTCCATGCTTATACCACAATCTCTCAGATGCAAGTACCTTAAGAGAACCAAATCACCTAGTCTACCACTTGTCTTCCTCAAATCGACTTCTGCGAGATGTAAAACCCGAAGAAATTTCAACTCCTTTAATGGAAAGGTTAAATCTCCTCCCCTGAGTAACCAAATACAAGATCTGATTCTGAGACGACGGAGGTTATTGATATCAAAGTTCGCCTGCCTATGTACAAAGCAAGGAAAAAACAACCATTAAATGAAAGAATTGTTTAAAACGTACCCAATCCATCAAATAACCCTCCATTCATATTTCATAAATTGGGTGAAAAACCAAGCCTCACAACTCTTCCTTCCATTGGGTCGAGCCGGTGCTTTGCCGACTAGTTCACGGACTCAGAGTTTACCACTAAATGTGGGTCCCTCCTAAAAAAAACTATATGATCAAGTATATGAACAAGGGGCGTTGTGAAAACTAACAATATATATAATATACAATGGAAAGTTAAACCAGCACAGAGGAAGAGTACATTTAAGGTATGCATACCCTTGTGTATTGATAATCCGGCAAGACTTTTGAGGCATAGCGGTTGAAGTTGATGTCGAAGGAGGTGGTGATATCTCAAAGAGACTCCAATCGTCTGCTTTGCGAAGGCAAAGATCACGCATTAAATCATGAATCCGAATAAAGCTAATTTCTCCTCCGTGATCTTTTTCATTAATTTCAACCATGCATCGATGGACCAACTCATCCAAAAAATCCCTAGCCACTTTCTCAAGTGTCTTACTACAAGAAGATTGATCCACCTTTACAAATCCTTCTGCTATCCATAACTGGATCAAGATGTTCACATATATATTTGAAACTTTTGGGAAGATACCCAAGTATATAAAGCAAGGCTTCAAGAAATAAGGCAAATCGAAGTAACTTAGCTCTAGAATTTCAGTCACTACTCCGTAGTCATTATCCGAACCTTTGTGTCTCATTATCCGTCGAACTACATCAGCCTTAATGCTCTCCCACTCTGGTATCGTGTCCTTTGAGCTTAAAAGCCCGCCAAGTGCAACTATGGCAAGAGGCAGCCCTCCGCATTTCTCAAGCATCTCCTTTCCCAATTGTTCAAAGTCACTCTCAAGACTCCAACCATCGCGCCTGTTCCTTTGAATTGTCTTGGCAAATAGATCCCAACTCTCTTCTGGAGTGAGGGGGCGTATTTTTTTGATAGTGAAATCATTTTGAGGAAAGTTGAGAATTTCCTTGTTGCGAGTAGTAACCAAGACTCTACTTCCAGCCGACGTCCTTACTATAGGGAGTAATTCTAGTAGAGCTTTGACGTCCCAAACATCATCCAGAACAAAGAAACAAGAATTGTTCCTGACGAATTCCTTGAGATTTAAAAGTAAACTTTCATCATCACCGGGTGGTCGCACCCCAACTTGTTGACATATTTGACTAAGGAGCTTGTTCTTATGCCATTGTTGAGAAACACAAACCCAAGCACATTTATCAAAGTGCTCCAAAATTTTGCTGTGGTTGTACACCAACGTAGCAATGGTGGTTTTCCCCGCCCCTCCCATGCCAAAAATCGCCAAATCGGCTGAAACTAATTCGGCAATATAACTTTCCACATCTTCCTTCAGACCCACAATGAACTCTTCTTTGAAATTTTCAGGTTGTGTTTCATACCTCTGCCTAGGAATGACATGCGGCAAATCACCAGAAAGTTGATAGCCTTTGAGGCATTGGATAGCGTCGTTTAATTTCTCCCTAATTTCCTTAGCCCCCATAAACGCGGATCGCTTGCGTTTAAGGGAACCAACTGAGAAGTGGGACAAAAGCGACGACGCATCTCCTTCTCCGGTTTGTGAGTCGAGGAAGTCTTCAATCTCACCAAGTATCGCCATGACTTGTCGGACTTGAAGCCACAACTCGTGTTTGAGATTTGCTTGGCGCTGGACTTCATCTACGTCTTTCAGAAGATTCTGAGCAATCTCCACCCCATGGTGCAAGCTTTTAATTTCCTCTACCGTGTCTGTGCATAAGATCTTGATTTGATTCGTCAGGAAATCAGTGAGACGTTCAAAAAGGAAGGTGAAGGACTCAAAATTCATTGAGAAGGGGTTTGACTAGCTGGGGGAGACATTGTGGGATTATTAAGCTGAATGACTAATGTAAGTAGGAATAATACTTCATGAATTTCAGTTCCATTGCATAGTTTTATAAGCAAAGACAGAGAGCTAGGCAACCCTTCCAAGATAAACTAACTTTTACCAAATTTAACAAAGTGTGTTTTTGTTTTTTCGTTCCAACAAGTTGTACTTTAAAATATTGTAAGGGTAGTATGTTGGTAAGTAAATGGCTATGGATAGCTTTAAGCAAAAACGGCCACTAGGAAAGACAGACAACGATAGAATAAACAAAAGGGCCATTAGCCAAATACTTTTCACAAAACTCCAACCAAATTTGTCTTCTTTTTGGCGGACGAATTGCATTTATAAACACGTCTCCTTCGAATTCGGTGTTAAGATTCGGGAGGATTCGGGAGTCCCTCTCCCATCTACTGATAAAAATAAAATAGAAGTAAAAAAAACTCAGATAATGTGGATTGATATTATTTAGAGTCATTTTTAGAAATAAAAATAATAGCGTGCGTTTACAAGTATCATAAGAATGTCAACTGCAATGGTATCACATGTTGCGGGATTCCAAATTTTTATATATGCATTTGAATGAATGAGATTTCAAGCAACATATAAACCAAGAAGATAAGAGAGGGAAATTCAAATGATTTACCCATACCTTAACTGTACAGAAGCGCCCTTGATCACTTGTGTTTGATCAGCAAGCCAATCAACTTTAGAATGAACAAATATATTACAATTGGAAACCAAACATCTTGCTTTCTGGAGGACCCAAATGGCGATCTGGGAGGAAATTCCATGGCACTAGCTTGGTTAAGATACTCTCCTCACTCAATTCCTCGTCGCCCTCTTTTGCTTATACCTCATAGAAGACACTACATAAACAAGCAGATTCAAGAAGCTCATCCCTCCAAGAAGCCAGAAGAAATAATCAAGATGACCCTCATTCAAATTATTCGGTATCCACCCGGGTCTCCCACCAGCCTTCGTCACAACAGTCACAACCGTCACAATCAACGAGCTCAAATAGTTTCCCACCGACATGGTCAGAAGAGCGAGAGCGCTACCTAGGCTCCGCATAGCATCAGGAGACTGATCATAGAAAAACTCCAATTTCCCAATCAATGTGAAAACCTCAGCAACTCCAATCAAAAAGTACTGTGGAATCTGCCAGAGGATACTAAGCGGTACAGCCGCATCATCATCCACCAGGCCGAGCTCTCTTGCGAGTTGCAGCCGCTTGGTCTCAACCAAAGCAGCGGCCGCCATTGCAAAGATTGATATAAAGAGGCCGATCCCAATCCTTTGTAGTTGTGTTAAGCCTCGCTCTTTGCCTGTGAAGCTTCTTGCTATGGGGACTAGGATTTTGTCATAGATGGGGACACATAGGATGACGGTAATGACATCAAAGGAAGATAAAGAAGCTGCTGGGATTGTGAAGGAGCCGATTTTTCGGTTCATTGCCATTCCTTGTTCGACGAATGTGGTGGATAATTGGGAATAGACTGTTGTGAAGACGAGAAAGCCTGACCAGATGGGAAACATGCGGACCAAGATTTTAAGCTCTTCGACTTGTGTTATGGTGCACAGTCTCCAGGGGTTGGAGAAATTTCCACATTTTTTATCAGCTTCTGTCACAATAGCCGCCTTATCGAAGCACCTGCAGAGAAATTACTATAATCAAAAACCAATAAGCATTCCCTCTGCTTTTCTTTTGCTAATTTTATAGTACCTCTCTTTTCACTGAATACATATTACAAGTTACTACTAGTTAAGCTGATATTCTGTGATCATGTACTTGTGTGATTTCGACATTGACAGTATTTAGCCCTCCTCCTGAACTATCTCACAAACAGTTAAAAACTACTCTTAAGAAAGCTTACAGATACAAGCATGCAAATTGACAAAGTTTTGAAGGTAAAACAAAACCAAGGCACCCAAAATCTGCAAGTGATTACCCTAAAACTAGCGCCAATTTAGTCAGATTACAATATTACATGCTTAAATTGACACCACTAATACATTTATCAACATTCAGGAACTCTCAAGAAAAGCGAATTTTCTGTTCCCATAATCAATGGGACTATTATACAGACATGTCACCACAGTGCATTTAGAAGTTGTAACTCAACCCAGAAAAGAGAAAATAGATACACGATTGAAAATAAAACGTTTGTTTCTTCCTTAAACTCCAGAGCATGTCACTGCAGTAACTTCAGAAATATACTCAACTGCTAAAATGATTAACAGTTTTGTTTGCATGTTACTTTTTTCATTTTTAAACACTCTTATTTGTCAAAGTGCATTACATATTATATTGCTTAATTTGAATGAGGATATTTTATTTCCTTTTCACCAAAATCATGTCGCCTTCTAAAGATTCAGATTGTGGAACAATAATTTCAATACTTTCAGAGTTTCAGGTATATGATAGAAAGGGTCAAAAGTTTGAGATATTTGGAGTGGTGATGAAATTATCATTACAAAAAAGGAAAAGAAAAGAAAACAGCAATAAAATCTAAAATACTTCACCAAAACCTATCACTCAACAACCGAGGATTGTCAAATCCATTACAGACAATAAACAAGAAAGGCCATGAATAAGATCCTTAAGAAATGTAATGAAGCAATAATTAATTAAGCAATTGGTAAAATAAGCTACTATGATACAGTAAAATTAGAAATAAGAAGAGAATAAATCGATCAAACTTTAAAACGTTATAAATAACAAAATGAGAAGATAAAAGAATAGAAATATTACTTCAGTTCATCAGTGTGCCCCAGTTTTCGACTCCCTTTAATGGCAGAGCGGTTATTTGAGGTTTCATACAAGAGACTGCTGTCTAATGGGACATCCAACCTCCATTTCCTAAAAGAAGCAACCAAAACCTGGCACATTCTTGTGATTGGGCTTCCTCCTGGCTTTTGAAATCTATATAAAGGTGTTCCAGAGAAGAAACTTGCAATAGCAATTCCCATGAATAATGCTGGAATTCCAAAACCCAATCCCCAACCAGCATTCTCTTGGACCCAAACAATAGAAGTAGTTGATACTAGAGCACCAACATAGATAGAGAAGTAAAACCAGTTAAAAAAGGATCCCTTCTTCACTCTTTCGTTGGTATCAGTATCATCAAATTGATCAGCGCCAAAAGATGAGACGCATGGTTTAATGCCTCCTGTCCCAAGTGCAATAAGATAGAGCCCCAAAAAGAAGATGGAATACTGCAGGAAAGACGCTGTAGGGCAAGTGGGTCCCGCACATTCAGCAGGGCGAAAAGCAGGAACCGCTGCAGATAGGGTTAAGGTGCACATTCCCTGATTGCACAAGGATAGGAAATATTAACACAGAAACCTAAATAGAGTTGAGAAAAGATTGTGAGCACAAAAGAATGCAGAAAATTTCAGACAAGCATGTCATTTTATCCCTTTAAATTTCATAAGAAGTGTATGTCATGCTAGAGTTTTAAGAATTCAAGAGTTACCAGGTTCGTTATTGAAAAATGCGCACATGGGCTCTTTTCATGCAAATCCTGTTTATTCATTAGCTTCAACTGATGTGCATATTTCATAAACTGTATGTTTTAAAACCCGCCTATACTACTTTACTAAAGTTTAGTGAATTCCTTAGTAATTTGTGCCAAGTGCTAAAATGTCATTCTTTGGTGAAAAGAGGTAGTATTTCTTATTATTACAGCACATAAATTAATCATTCAACTATAGGTTAAAAACAGAGCAAACTCAGATAATCACACTAACCTATCTCTGTTTGTACTTCAAAAGTTTTCCCAACCCCCAAATTAAAAGCTACAGAAACCAAAACAAAAGGACATTTGTCATGATATTTTACTGTCAACTGAGAGTTACAGATATACTAAAGCAGGTTTTTAGTCGATCAATGACATTAATTGTAGGATTTGTAGCTGTAGCTGAAGTTGAAAAATACATTTCAGGTTACGGGAAATAGAAAAGTAGATAGCATATGTAATGAATACAAGTATAAAAGAGCACTAGCAAGGATAAACAAGGATACGGTAATTACAATGAAGTAGATTGTACTGAATACAGCAATTGTCCAATATCTTCCCCAATATGAATCAGCAAAGAAGGCTCCAATAAGGGGAGAAAGATAACATGTGCCTGACCATATGGTAGCATTTCTTGCAGCAGCAACATTTCCTTCATGTAATTTTTTGGTGAGATAACTTACAAGGTTAGAAGCGATACCGTAATAAGCAAGACGCTCACAGCATTCATTTCCTGCATAATTTGATCACACAAGTTAGATGCACATATAATTAGTAGAGTAGCGCATTTTTCCAAAAAATGAACTTCTTAACATACCAAGAATGAAAGGACAAGCTCTCCAATTTCCTGTATTTTCCTTGAGGACTGGATTCCCCCTGATGCCAACAGATCCATCTCCTGTGTAGCGATCGTCAATTTCACTCTGTATGATACAAAATAATATGTCATATGTTTCATATGAAACATTGCTTTACCCAGCACACATCATAAAAGTTCAACATCAGCACTTACACTGCCAATTTTTCCCAAAAATTGTCACCACCATTGACCAATTCAAATAACAAGAGAAAGCAAAAGTTAGACTTGAGTAAAAAAAAAATTGAATTGTGTGTACTTAAAGCAGAAAATTCCCAAGTCTAATCACCTGCTGTTAGTCCAAGAGGCAAGAACAAGGAATCATTATCTCCGAAGCAGATATGGTAATAAAAAATGACTGCTATTTGAAGTCAAAAAACAAAAAAAAAAATCTTGAATTTAGCTCGAAAGCTGATAATGCTACGGAAAAAATTCAGAATATATACCGGGTTAAGATTGCTCTCTAACTGCGACGCCTGGTTCCCAAAGCTCCCCATAAATCCCACCGCGCGGAGTTTAGGAGCCGAAGAATTTGGGGAGGGTTTTGGATGGAATTGAAATTGATAAATTGGAATTAGATGTTAGGGGTTTGGGATTCCAAATTCAGGGAGGGAGACTAAACGAAGTGAAATCGATGGTCCACTACAACTCAAGGTAGGTCAACGTGGAGTGAGCGGCCAAATAACCGACTTTATGGACACGTGAATTTTAATGCAAGTGGCAAAATTCTAAAATTAGAAAAAGCGGTCTGGTATAACTTATAAGGATGGCCGGATAAGGATGGCCGGATGGGACGGATGCACAAAAAATCAGTGGGGACCAGGATTCGCGGGGACCTACCTCTAATGGGGTCGGGATTCCCCGATTCGGTGGTGATCAATTTTATATTCTGATTTAAAACGGGACGGGGACGGGGAATATACTATCCATCTCGAATCCCTGCTACATATTCCGATATGTTTTATTTATTTTTTTTAATTATAAAACATAGAACAAAAATAGATTTTAAATATAATTGTAGTTTTGAATTTAAAAGCTTATATAGTTACATATCTACCAATTATATAATAAAATTTAAAATTTATATTATTAAATTTGATTTTTGTTAATTTTTTTAAAGTTTAAAATATTTTTTATAATAAACGGGGTCCCATTAACAACCCGATACCCGGAGGAGATTCCCCGCCCCATTCCCCGCGGGGATTAAACTGGGACGGGGCAGGGATGGGGGGCCTAATAGTAGGTTGGGGATGGGGCTGGGGAATGCATTCCCCGCCCCGCCCCGCTCCCATGTCACCATGTGCATCCCTATGCCTGAGGCTGAATCATCCCGCCATCAACTAGCATCAGCAATAACTAAGTCGGAGTTAATGTCTTATGCGCTATCACCTCTGAATTGTCTGAAATTCTCCCATACATGTTACATGTGTTTGTTGTGGTCCACCGTCCACCCTATTTTTCACCATCTTAGGCCTTAAACTCTTCCCGATCTCCTACTCAAATGCAATCGCAATTGCCCGTGATTGATGATATGCGCCATGAGTCCATGACGACCCTCCTTTGCTCATATCGGTAGATTCTTGTTAGTGCATAAAAACTCGGTCTTCAATGTACTAATTGAATGCTCCTTCCTCTTCCGCTCCACACCGTATCTCGAGGTACAACAAGAAAGCGATGAATCCCTGTACAGTCGAGCTAAGCGAATATTAGCCTATTAAAGTTTTCTGAATACGCCGATATGCGCATGTGGCTCTCCCTACACGCCTAGGGCATATATTTATAATGAAAGAAGGAGACCATGGGGTCGGCTTTCTATATCTCCTAGGGTTAGTCAGATTGCTTAGAGTCCAAGCTAGCAATATTCTCCTTTCTCCAAGTTTAATATCATCATATTTAAAGGATAGAATCTTCCATTAATTTGCACAACTACCGTATATTTAATAATATGGAAAATAATAAAAATAGAGTTTGATTCAAATGAAACAAACTCTTATCCTAAAACAGATGCACTTTTCCTAGCTTATAGTGCACTTTTCCTATTTCAAATTGCACTTTTTCGAATTTGCACTTTTCGTATTTTGCAGTGCATTTTTTGTAGTGCATTTTCGGATTGCACATTTTGTATTTTGCAATGCACTTTTGTATGAAAAGTGCACTATGAACTATGAAAAGTGCATTCGTTTCACGTTTCATGATAAGAGTTTGTCTCATTTGAACCAAACTCAATAAAAATAATAATAAATATGTAGTAATTTAAAAAATACCTTTAATAGCGAAAATAACTATAATAACTATGTTTGTTTTACCCGCTCACAATTCTAACCCCTATCATGCTATGTTCGGTGGTCCACGCCACGCATTAGGCACCATCTACACGTGATTGACACATTACATATATGTTATAACAAAACCATAAAGTATGTAATACAAAGACCAAGTGGAATTGCACTTACCTTTTAAAAGGAAGAGTTCTCCTTCTAGTGTAAACTATTGAGGGAATGTAAAAATCGTATGAAAGACATTTTATTTATAAAGTAAAAGGGCATGCCGGGGTAAATGGAGCAATAATTTGGTAACTATTACATTACCCACTAGCATGTGTAGCTGCATTGAAGAAATTGTCAAATATGACAAGAAACTAGCATGAGACAAGAAACTGACACTTGAGTTTTCAACTTTGACCCATGCCGAACATTCAACTTGAACCCATACAATACTACATACAAAAACAACCCGTCAAACAACAACACTAAGCATTCTAAACACAAATGAATAAATGATTGTTACTATCTTCCCAAGTTCATTCTCATTCAATTGATTGTTACTTGTAATACATTTGTAATTACTTTGATGGTTCAAGTAAAGCAAATACTGTACAGAAGCACCCTTCTTGTGCTTTTGATTAGGAAAGCAAGTAGCTTCAACACGAGCAAGCAAAGATATATTACAAGCGGAAACCAACCATCTCGCTTTTAACAAGCCCTAGATAGGAAACCGAGCAGCTTCAAGACTAGCACCCTTCTTCAATCTCTCTTTTCACAAGACCTACATACGGATTGGGAAACCGAGAAAGCTCCTATAATCAGATATGACACAATATACCTGAAACGAGATGATCCCCTCAATTTGTGGTTGCCTTCTTTTGCTTGTACTGCATAGCAAACACTATATAAACAAGCAGATTCACACAGCTCAGCCCTCCAAGAAGCCAGAAAAAATAATCAAGATGGCCTTCATTCAAGTTATCCGGTATCCACCCGGATTCCCCACCCGAAGTCGTCACAGCAGTCACAACCGTCACTATCAACGAGCTCAAATAGCTTCCCAAAGAAGTCGTCAGAAGAGCGAGCGCGCTACAAAGACTCCGCATAGCGTCCGGTGATTGGTCGTAGAAAAACTCCAGCTGTCCAATAAAAGTGAACACCTCAGCAGCTCCAACCAAAAAGTACTGCGGGATTTGCCACAGTATGCTGAGCGGCACCGCCACATCATCGTCCACCAAGCCAAGCTCTCTTGCAAGTTGCAACCGCTTGATCTCAACCAAAGCAGCAGCAGCCATGGAAAAGATCGAGATGAAGAGACCGATCCCCATCCTTTGTAACTCAGAGAAGCCTCTTTCTTTGCCGGTGAACTTTCTGGCTATGGGGACAAGGAACTTGTCATAAACCGGGACCCAGAAGATGACACTTATGACATCAAAGGTGGAGAGAGAAGCTGCGGGGATTGTGAAGGAGCCAATAGTTGTGTCCATGACTTTTCCTTGTTCAACAAACATGGTTGACATCTGGGCGTAGACCGCTGAAAAGACAATGCCTGTTGACCAGATGGGAAACATGCGGATCAAGATTTTAAGCTCTTCGACTTGTGTCACCGTGCAGAGTCTCCAGGGGTTTGAGAAATTTTCACATTTTGTTTCAGCATTGGTCACTATAGCTGCTTTATCAAGGCACCTATGGGCAAAATAATGTGACAGTTTTATACAGTGGGGAAAATATATCATAAATTGCTGCTTATACATGTATACATTGACTAACCACATGAGGTGTCAAGAAAGGAAACCAGGGAGCAAATATATGTGAATCAAGTAGTCATTACACAGTACAAGTCATATATGTGACGCCTGGGAGCAAATTTATAAGAATGTTGATCTCAGCACCTTAAGAGTTGAAATTTTCTAATTTAAAAAAGCCACCCAGAATATACATCCGTTAACTAGAAAAGGATGAAAAGATTAGGATAATCTATTAATAAAACTAAAAAGAAAAAAGCAAAATTTAATTTTTCATAGCGAAGTCATTTTCTAATAATTATAACGCTGATTTCCATCTCAAACAGATATCTTGAATTGTAAGGATTTTCAATTCCATCATACATTGTCAGTTTCTGAAATACTTTTATTAGTCGAAATGCATTTCAGTTCTATTGCGTGGTTTGAATAGGGATATTTTATCCTTCTAAGTCAAATTTCAATGCTGTTTAAAGTTAATGGAACGATAAATTCCAAACTTTTACATGACGAAAACAATCAAAAGTTTGAGGCATTGAGATGAAATTTTCTTACAATAAAAAAAACGATGCTATTTCGACTAATAACAAACAAAAAGTCTATGAAGCACCGACTAAGCTAACATATAGTAGAATAAGTTAATACGATGCTGAACAGACATAATCAGAAACCAGAGGCAATAAATGTTGAGCAATATGACCAATAAAACAAGGAGAATAAAGAAGATTACTTCAGTTCATCAGTGTGCTCCAGTTTTCGACTCCCCTCAATGGCAGAATCTTTGTCCGGGGTTTCATATAAAAGAGTGCTGTCTTGTGGGACATCCAATCTCCGTTTCCGAAAAGAAGCAACCAATACTTGGCACATTCTGGTGAGTGGGCTTCCTGCAGGCTTTTGAAATCTGTACATAGGTGTCCCAGAGAAGAAATTAGCAATAGCAAGTCCCATAAATAATGCGGGAATTCCAAAACCTAATCCCCAACCAACATTTTCTTGGATCCAAACAATAAGAGTGCTTGATACTAAAGCACCGATGTTGATAGAGAAGTAAAACCAGTTAAAAAAGGAGCCTTTCTTCACCCTCTCACTGGGATCAGTGTCATCAAATTGATCAGCACCAAAAGATGAGACACATGGTTTAATACCTCCAGTCCCCAGTGCAATAAGATAGAGCCCCAAAAATAATACAGAATACTGCAGAAATGTGGCAGAGGGGCAAACAGATCCTACACATTCAGTGGGACGTAATACAGGAACTGCTGCAGAAAGAGTCAATGTGCACATTCCCTGGTTGCACAAGGACAGAAAATATTAACCTTGAGAAACAAAAAAAAAACGATTCTAGGAATAAATATCTGTAATTATCAGCAAATGAAGCGGTAACACAGATATTGAAAATACATAAAAAGAAAACGCAACGCAAATCGGACATGTCTATTGTCATGAACATCCTCATTAGGAACAAATACTTATACACCATGAAAACACAAAGAAGTCAGGAACTGGTGCTGGAGTAACACCTTTTCAGTTCACTTAAACTGCATATAGTTGAACATCATTCAGATCACATAGATTGCTACGTGAATAGAGAAAGCACATAGTTAATGTATAAGGACTTCTTAGGAGAAGAAGACAGTTAAGGAAATACTGAAATATATCATAATAGGACAACAGAAACACTCAAAATATCATGGCCCAATATCCATAGAGCACTTTATCTATAAGGATTCTATTCTCTAATGAACATCTTGACAAAGTAAGAAGAATATAAAGGACACGGTAGTTACGAAGAAGTAGATTGTACTGAACACAGCAATTGTCCAATATCTACCCCAATACGCATCCGCTAAGACAGCTCCGATAAGGGGAGTGAGGTAACATGTCCCAGTCCATGTTGTAACACTTCTAGCAGCAGAGACGTTTCCTTCATGTAACTTTTCAGTGAGGTAACTGACGAGGTTTTTAGCAATACCATAATAAGCAAGACGCTCACAGCATTCAGTGCCTGTAGAAGTCATACAAGGTAGAGCTTAGAAGCGCAAAACTAAAAAATTTGTGACATCCCAAAAGGGAAAAAAAAAATATTAACATA
This sequence comes from Fallopia convolvulus, assembly GCA_964016875.1. Taxonomy (NCBI): domain Eukaryota; kingdom Viridiplantae; phylum Streptophyta; class Magnoliopsida; order Caryophyllales; family Polygonaceae; genus Fallopia; species Fallopia convolvulus. Next base: position 35,305,402 of record OZ024737.1, read on the forward strand.
CTAAGAATGAAAGGACAAGCTCTCCAGTTTCCAGTATTTTCCTTCAACACCGGATCCCCCTTGATATTAATAGAGCCATCTCCAGTGTAGCGGCCGTCTTTTTCGTTCTGTAGGCCACAAGCTAGAAAGTTATACACAGGTCACAGGTGGTCACTTTTACAAGTTACAAGTAAATGTAAGAGCCAGGCCTAATTTCACAGCAAATTAAGCAAAATCAACAGTTGTAAGCTTGTTTTCTAGTCATGTTGATGAAAATCATAGAAGTTCAATATCAGCTGTTTCTTTCCAAATTTCCACATAAAATGTATCCACAGTTGAGGAATTTCTACAATTATAAAGGGAAAAGACCCCGCTCAGTAAATGATCAAAGCAATAAAATTGTCTCAATTAAAGCTTAGAAGCTCATGATCATGCAAGGTAGTTATCTAAACTGAATATCATAAGCTAGAAGGGCACGCCAAAAAAAAAATACTTCGGCACTGTTGTATTTCAACGAAACAGAAATTTCGAATTTCTAATTCGAAATAGGAGCAAGAACATCGACGGGCAAAGCTAGGGTATGAACTTGGAAGCAAGTAAGTTTGAGACAGACACAAGTCATACAATCCGAGAAGAGCATAATACCTGGAGGAGATCATTCTCCAAGAGGGAAGCGTCTTCTCCATGAGTACCCATGAAGCCCTTCCAGAACGAAACCTTTACACACCCGAGTTGAGGAGCTGAAGAATTTTGAAAGGGCTTTGTGGATTAAACATTGATTGGATTCGAGGGATGCGGGATTCCAGAAGCAGAGGAAGAAGATGAGATGCAGATAAGAGATTCAACAAATGGATTGGGATCTTCGAATGCGGTGGTGTAGCCAACCCTGCGTTCCCTTTGTCGTCATTCAAATGTGTGTTAAAAGTCAGTCCATGCCCACAGCCACTTTTTCTCTATGCGGTTCTCATACTAAAAATAATTAAATAATTACAGTATGAAAAAACAAAAGAAGAAAAAAGAGATGTCTTGTAAATATTTGGGAGAAAAATTTGAGAAATCTAAACTGATTTATTTGATTATTTATCATTGTACATCCTATTTATAGTTTTAGTTTAACTTAAATGATAAGTTAAGTTGTACTCTCTCCATTCTATTTTACTTGACACTTTAGAGCTAAAACTTTGTTGATTAAAACTTGTCATTTTTTAGTCTTTATTTAATTAATGTATTGGAAAGTGTTTATATTGACTTTTTCTATCCATCTATTGGTTTTAAGGATGTATTAGTAATTAATTTTTTATTACATTTAGAAAATTTTGGATTTTCAATAATATTTCTTATATTTTCAATGAATTTTTTAATACGTGTGAATTTTTCTAAAGTGTCAAGTAGAATAGAACGGAGGGAGTATAAAGTTGAGAGAAATTGAAGACCGTAATTATTGTAATGATTGTCAAGTCTAATAAAACAAAAGTGTCTAATAAAACAAAAGTGTGTACAATGAATATGATAAATACTTCACATTTATCTCTTCACAATCCTCTTTAAATATTCATCCTTTTATTTGGGATTATCTATATGTTATCTCCTTAAAAACCAAATCATAACACAGGAAAAAAGAGTATTGCTTGTCTTATACGCTTTCATAGTATTGCATCATTAAAAATATTTTTAGGTAAAACTCAATGGAAAAAAGCTTGAACTAAGGGAAAAAGAGTGCAATGCATATAATTCTCCCCTTGAAATCAACGTACTTCTCGAAATCCGCGCATTCCGATCTTATACACAAGTTCTTCAAACTTCTTGGGTTGTAACACTTCTGTGAACAAATATGCAACATTTTCATTTGATCGTATTTGCTGGATTTCGATCTTGCCCTCCTTATCTAGATCATGAGTTGAGAACAATTTTGGCGAAATGTGCTTTGTCCGATCTCCTTTAATATAATCATGTTTGACTTGTGTGACACATGCATAATTGTCTTCATATATATCTGGTTGGATTGTTTGCAATTGATCTTATTTTGCATTTTTTGTATATATCCAATAATTGACTTTAACCAAACACATTCTCTTCCTACTTCATATTCTGCATAGTTTGATGATGTAACGGTAAGCGTTTGCTTTGTTGACTTCCATGAGAATACAAAACCACTTTGAGATTTTGCTTTGGCGAATCTAATAGATATCCTGCATTTGCATATCCAACAAAAGCAACATTTGTATTTCTATGAATATATAACCCAAGGTCAAGAGTACCCCGTAGGTATCGAAACACATGTTTGATTTCGTTCCAATGTCGCTTTTTTGGATGTGCTTTGTCCATGTAAAACTTTTTCAAAATTTTCTCGGTGTAATTTGTTTGATGAATGAAAATTTCATCCTTCAAATGTTCGTTTTGTAAACCGAGACAAAATTTGGTTCTTCCAAAGTCTTTCATTTCAAATTCTTTCATAAATATTTTGCAGCATTTTCAAATTAATCGGATGTACCGATAATATTTAAATCATCAACATATACTACAATAATAGCGAATCCATTTTTGAATCGTTTGATGAAAACACATGGACAAACGGAATCATTTTGATATCCTTCTTTAAAAAGATATTCACTAAACCAATTGTACCACATCCTTCCAGATTGCTTTAAACCATATAATGATCTTTGCAATTTTATAGAAAACATGTCCCGAGATTTTGCTTTATATACCTCAGGTAGTTTTAATCCTTCGGGAACTTTCATGTAAATATCACTATCAAGTGATCCATATAATATGCAGTTACGACATCCTTAAGTCGCAATTGTAGTTCCTCTGAAATAGTTAGACTAATTAAAAATCTTAATGTAGTTGCATCAACTACAGGGAAATTTATTTGCTCATAATCTATACCGGGTATCTGAGAAAAACCTTGGGTTACAAGTCCTGCCTTATATCTCAAATTTTCATTTTTCTCATCACGCTTTCGTACAAATACCCATTTATAACCTATTGGTTTCAAGCCCATTGGTGTGGGCTTTATTGGGTCAAAAATATTATGTTTTTCAAGCGATTTCAATTCAGTCAGCATAGCCTCTTTCCATTTTGGTCAATCATGTCTAATACGACACTCATCAATAGTCTGTGGTTCGATGTCATCATCATCAACCACTATTTCGATGGCAACAGAGTATGCGAACACCTCATCAAAGATAATGTCTTTCCTATTCCACTGTATTCTAGAATAGACATAATTTACTTCAATTTCGTAATTATCAATGTTTTTGTCATTATCTAGAATAGTTTTCATTTTGTTCTTGTCCGGAACATTCTCCGTTTTGTTTTTTATCCAGAACAGTTTTTATTTCTGACACTTCTAGATTTTCGGAGGTATTTTTGTCATATTCTCTCCATGAATAGTAAATTGGTGCAACTTCATTTGGATTATTCTGCCGCCTATTCTTTCTTGGTTTTAGATCTTTTGATCTAGGTAGGTGGCCGTGTTTTTGGCGTGCTATGAACTCCATTTTAGGAATTTTATCTATTTGTCCAACGGGAACTTCAATTCTCTCAAGGGCATTTACAATTGGCACATGTGACTTTGTCACTTTTTTTGTGTTTTTAAATGTGTCAAGTAATTGATTTGCCATACTCTGTAAATGTACAATCTTTTGAACTTCTTGTTCACATGTTTTTGTACGTGAATCATGATAAGATAACGATGAAACATTTAAAGTAATTTCCTTAAGTCCTTTTCCACCAAGATTTGGAAATTCATTTTTACCAGTGGTTGGTTCAAGATATTTAATAATTGATTGGGATTCAAAACCAACATATATTCTCAATCTTCGTTGGGGACCCATTTTTGTGCGTTGCGGTGGAGCAATATGAACATAAACTGCACAACCAAATATCTTTAAATGTGATATATCTAGTTATTTACCAGTCACTAATTGTAATGGGGAATACTTATGATATGCAGTTGGTCTTAGTCGGACCATAGTTGCGGCATGTAATACAGCATGTCCCCAAACTGAGGTTGACGGTTTAGACTTCATCAATAATGGTCTAGATATTAATTGTAATCGTTTAATCAAAGATTTAGTAAGACCATTTTGTGTGTGAACATGAGCCACCGAATGTTCAACTGTAATCCCAATTGACATACAATAGTCATTGAATGTTTGGGAAGTAAATTCTCCTGCATCATCAAGTCGGATTCTTTTGATTGTATAATCCGGAAATTGAGCTCGTAAGCAAATGATTTGAACTATGAGTTTAGCAAAAGCTATATTTCTTGTTGATAAGAGGCTCACATGTGACCATCTTTTCGATGCATCAATTAATACCATAAAGTATCGAAATGGTCCACATGGTGAGACTATTGGTCCATAAATATCACCTTGTATTCGTTCTAAAAATGTTCGATTTTCAATCTCAACTTTATTCTTGGAAGGTCTGGTGATTAGTTTACCAAGTGAATAACCACTACAGTTAAAATCACTTGATTTAAGGACACTTGCTTTCTTTATTGAATGTCCAATTGAACTTTCAACGATTCTATGCATCATTCCATTATCTGGATGACTCAAATGGTCATGTCATAATGTAATCATCCTTTTATCATTTAATTTCTAATAAGATGTTACATTTGTCTCTATTGGACTTATATATGTGTGATAAAGTCCAACAGTATGGGCTGGCAGTTTTTCTAAAATCTGTTTCTTGCCACATACTTGTCTTGTGATGTACAAATATTCTTTATTGTTTTCATTTATGGTTTCTACATGAAAACCATTCCGACACACATCTTTAAAGATTAGTAAGTTACTTTGAGACTTACTTGAATATAATGCGTCATTTATGATCTATTTTATCCCTTCAGGGAGCAAAACACAAGTTATACCAGAGCATTCTATCAATTTTGTCACACCAAAGATTGTTTTAACATTTGCTTCAAACAAAGTTAACTGATCCAATTATAGTTAACTGGGAAAAAAAAAAAAACAAAGTTAACTGAGTAAAATATTCTTTATTTCTCAAGATGGTGTGCGTAGTAGGTTGTTCACTAGACATTGATTCTTATAGAAAATAAGCCATGATGAGCTATCAATTATAGTTAGTTTATACGAAAAATGAGTTGTCCCTTTGAATTATTTTTTTGTAACCATGTCCATGAAAACTTAAATTACCTTCTTCAATGGCTTAAACTGAAAATGTACTTGTCCTTTTAACAAATTGCATATAAATTAAGAAATCTATCAAAAATACTATTATACCCTCATTTATTACTCATTTTTTTACTTTATTGACAACTACTACTAATATCATTATCAATAATTACAAGGATAGATATGTAAAGTAGAGACTAAAATAACTAAAAGGATATATTCTATGAAACAAAATTAAACAATAAGGCTAAAAAGACAAGTTTCACGAAAAGGAGGAAGTATTTTTTAGGGAAAGTGTCTAATTTTCGAAATCCAAGATAAATGTTTAGACCTATTAATTCTTTATTTGGTGATTACTAATGAGATCAATAGGGGAGCTCGTCGAGAACCACCCATCTTGATTATGACTCTAGTGGAGTCCATCTAAGATATAGTTTCCTAGTATTGGTATTTCAAGAATTTATTTGGATCATCTACTATCTTCCCAAGTTCATTCTCATTCCATTGATTGTTACTTGTAATACATTTGTAATTACTTTGATGGTTTAAGTAAAGCAAATACTGTACAGAAGCACCCTTCTTGTGCTCTTGACGAGCAAGCAAATATATTACAAACGGAAACCTACCATCTCGCTTTTCACAAGACCTAGATAGCAAACCGGGAAATCTCCTAGCATCAGATGTGGCACAATGTACCTGATTCGAGACGATCCCCTCAATTTGTGGTTGCCTTCTTTTGCTTGTACCTCATAGCAAACACTATATAAACAAGCAGATTCACACAGCTCAGCCCTCCAAGAAGCCAGAAGAAATAATCAAGATGGCCTTCATTCAAGTTATCCGGTATCCACCCGGATGCCCCACCCGACGTCGTCACAGCAGACACAACTGTAACTATCAACGAGCTCAAATAGCTTCCCAATGAAGTTGTCAGAAGAGAAAGTGCGCTACAAAGACTCCGCATGGCGTCTGGTGATTGGTCGTAGAAAAACTCCAGCTGTCCAATAAAAGTGAACACCTCAGCAGCTCCCACCAAAAAGTACTGCGGGATTTGCCACAGTATGCTGAGCGGCACCGCCACATCATCGTCCACCAAGCCAAGCTCTCTTGCAAGTTGCAACCGCTTGATCTCAACCAAAGCAGCAGCAGCCATGGAAAAGATCGAGATGAAGAGACCGATCCCCATCCTTTGTAACTCAGAGAAGCCTCTTTCTTTGCCGGTGAACTTTCTGGCTATGGGGACTAGGAACTTGTCATAAACCGGGACCCAGAAGATGACGCTTATGACATCAAAGGTGGAGAGAGAGGCCGCGGGGATTGTGAAGGAGCCAATAGTTGTGTCCATGACTTTTCCTTGTTCAACAAACATGGTTGACATCTGGGCGTAGACCGCTGAAAAGACAATGCCTGTTGACCAGATGGGAAACATGCGGATCAAGATTTTAAGCTCTTCAACTTGTGTTACCGTGCAGAGTCTCCAGGGGTTTGAGAAATTTTCATATTTTGTTTCAGCATTGGTCACTATAGCTGCTTTATCAAGGCACCTGTGGGCAAAATATTGTATGACAGTTTTTACAGCTTTATACAGTGGGAAAAATGTATCATAAATTGCTTCTTATACATACATTGACTAACCACATGAGGTGTCAAGAAAGGAAAACCAGGGAGCAAATATATGTGAATCAAGTAGTCATTACATAGTATGTCATATATGTGACACCTGGGAGCAAATTTATGAGCATGTTAATCTCAGCACCTTGAAAGTTTTGAAAATTTCTATAAGCAACCCAGAATATACATACGTTAACTAGAATCGGATGAAAAGATTGGGATAATATATTAATAAAACTAAAAATTAAAAAGCAAAGATTAAGTTTTCACAGCAAACACGTTTTTAAAAATTATAACTCTGATTTGAGTGATTTCCATCTCAAACAGATATCCTCAATTTTAATAAGGAATTTCAATTCCATTATCCATTGTCAGTTTCTAAAATACTTTTATTCTTTCGAAATGCATTTCAGTTCTATTTAATGGTTTGGATAGGGATATTTTATCCTTCTTAGTCAAATTTCAATGCCGTTTAAAGTAAATGGAACAATAAATTCCAAACTTTTACATAATGAAAACCATCAAAAGTTTATACTTTGTAGTAGAATAAGTTAATACGATGCAGAACAGACATAATCAGCAACCAAAGGCTATAACTTTATGAGTTATATGACCAATAAAACAAGGTGAATAGAGAAGATTACTTCAGTTCATCAGTGTGCTCCAGTTTTCGACTCCCCTCAGTGGCAGAATCTTTGTCCGGGGTTTCATATAAGAGAGTGCTGTCTTGTGGGACATCCAATCTCCGTTTCCGAAAAGAAGCAACCAAAACTTGGCACATTCTGGTGAGTGGGCTTCCTGCAGGCTTTTGAAATCTGTATAGAGGTGTCCCAGAGAAGAAACTAGCAATAGCAAGTCCCATGAATAATGCGGGAATTCCAAAACCTAATCCCCAACCAGCATTTTCTTGGATCCAAACAATAAGAGTGCTTGATACTAAAGCACCGATGTTGATAGAGAAGTAAAACCAGTTAAAAAAGGAGCCTTTCTTCACCCTCTCACTGGGATCAGTGTCATCAAATTGATCAGCACCAAAAGATGAGACACACGGTTTAATACCTCCAGTCCCAAGTGCAATAAGATAGAGCCCCAAAAAGAATACAGCATACTGCAGAAATGTGGCAGAGGGGCAAACAGATCCTGCACATTCAGCGGGACGTAATACAGGAACTGCTGCAGAAAGAGTCAATGTGCACATTCCCTGATTGCACAAGGACAGAAAATATTAACCTTAAGAAACAAAAAAGTGATTCTAGGAATAAATATTTGTAATTATCAGCAAATGAAGAGGTTATACACATACTGAAAATACATAAAAAGAAAATATAATACGAATTAGACACATATATGGTCATGAACAGCTTCATTAGAAACAAATACTCATACACCATGAAAACACAAACAAGTCAGGAATGGATGCTGGAGTAACACCTTTTCATTTCACTTAAACTGCATATAGTTGAAGAGCCTCATTCAGATCACATAGATTGCTAAGTGAATAGAGAAAGCACATGTTTAATGGATAAGGACTTCTTAGGAGAAGAAGACAGTTAAGGAAATACTGAAATAATATCATAATAGGACAACAGCAACCCTCAAAGCATCATGGCCCAATAGCCATAGAGCACTTTATCTATAAGGATTCTATTCTATATGAACATCTTGACAAAGTAAAAAGAATATAAAGGACATGGTAATTAGTAGTTACGAAGAAGTAAATTGTACTGAACACAGCAATTGTCCAATATCTACCCCAATATGCATCCGCTAGGACAGCTCCAATAAGGGGAGTGAGGTAACATGTTCCAGTCCATGTTGTCACACTTGTAGCAGCAGAGACATTTCCTTCATGTAATTTTTCAGTAAGGTAACTGACGAGGTTGGTAGCAATACCATAATAAGCAAGACGCTCACAACATTCAGTGCCTGCAGAAGTCATACAAGTTAGAGCTTAGAAGCGCAAAACTAAAAAATCTGTGACATCCCAGAAGGGAAAAAAATATTAACATACTAAGAATGAAAGGACAAGCTCTCCAGTTTCCAGTATTTTCCTTCAACACCGGATCCCCCTTGATATTAACAGAGCCATCTCCAGTGTAGCGGTCGTCTTTTTCGTTCTGTAGGCCACAAGCTAGAAAGTTATACACAGGTGGTGACTTACAAGTCACAAGTAAATGCAAGAGCCAGGCCTAATGTTACAGCAAATTAAGCAAAATCAACAGTTTTAAGATTGCTTTCTAGTCATGTTGATGAAAATCATAGAACTTGAATATCAGCTGTTTGTTTCCAAATTTCCACATAAAATGTATCCACAATTCAGGAATTTCTACAATTATAAAGGGAAAAAGACCCCGCTCAGTAAATGATCAAAGCAATAAAATTGTCTCAATTAAAGCTGAGAAGCTCATGATCATGCAAGGTAGTTATTTAAACTGAAACAGAAATTTCCAATTTCTAATTCGAAATAGGAACAAGAACATCGACAGGCAAAGCTAGGGTATGAACTTGGAAACAAGTAAGTTAGAGCCAGAAACAAGTCATACAATCCGAGAAGAACAATAATACCTGGAGGAGATGATTCTCCAAGAGGGAAGCCTCTTCTCCATGAGTACCCATGAAGCCCTTCCAGAACGAAACTTTTACACAGCCAAGTTGAGGAGCTGAAGAATTTGGAAAGGGCTTGATTAAAAAAAATTGGGGATTGGATGCGAGGGATTCGGGATTCCAAAGCAGAGGAAGAAGATGAGATGCAAATAAGAGATTCAACAAGTGGATTGGAATCTACGAATACGGTGGGGTAGCCAACCCGTCGTTCCTTTTGTCGTCATTCAGATGTGTGTTAGTCAGTCCAAAGCTCCATGCCCACACCTGGCCACAGCCACTTTTTCTCTATGCGGTTCCCAAGCTAAAAAATAAATATGAAAAAACAAAAGAAGAAAAAAGCAAATGAAAAAAATGCATAAAACAACCCCTTATTTAGGGCTGGGCAAAAAAAACCGTAACCGAAAAACCGACAAACCGATCACTTTTTACGGTTAACCGAACCGAAAAACGGTTACGGTTAACCAACCGATACTTTTAACGGTTCAACGGTTCGGATACGGTTATCAATATTTTCGCGGGCGGTTAACCGATGAACCGATAATATTTTAATATATATTATATGTTTTTAAAAAGGGAATTATATATTTAATTTATTTTATTAAAACAACAAAACACTAGGGCATTTTGCCCCATAATACCTGTCATGGGTAATTTTCTTATAAAATCCAGGGTATAATATATACATTTCATCTGGATCTTATGCAACAATAGTGCAATCAGATTCCAAATGGTATTAGGCTACTAGCATTACTGGCCTTTTTAGTAGTCAGAATATCAGACGGCTATAAACTCATGATCGACCGGTTGAAAGTTTTATATTATATATAAACACTTGCAGTACATTTTTCATTCCTAAGTAGGTACTATATCATATATCTTATAACTTATGAATATATGTTTGCCTCACACTAATCTTCTATTGGTAGTAAATTGATTTTCTCACATTAACTATTTGATAATTATAAAGAGATACGAAAAAATTATTACTTGGTGAAGTCCATAAAATAATCAATTGTTTTCTCCAATTTCCAATCTCCATACTCTCCAGCCCATAGAGGCAGTGAATCGTTAAAACAAAGTCAAATCACTTTCATCACACATGAGTGAACCCGTTGAAAGATCCATTTATATCGCTTCAATGCTGCAAATTAATCTAATTTGTTTTATTCAAACAGGCCAAGAATTAAACCCTAAACCCCTTTTTTGTAAAATATTTAATATATATTATATGTTTTTCAAAACGGAAATTTCGAATTTCAAAAATCTGATTTTATTTTATTCAAAAAATAAGGTAATTTTTGTATTAAAAAATAAATAAAACAAGTCGGTTAACCGATAAACCGTACCGAATTTCACGGTTAACCGTTGATGGTTAACCGAAAACGAACGGTACGGTTATGGTTATTGAAATTTACCAACCGAAGTTCCGGTTAACCGATGTCCGGTTAACCGAAACTCCGGTTAACCAACCGTGCCCACCCCTACCCTTATTTGCATAAAGTTCCCCAAAAATCCCAACGCGCGAGTTTTTTTTTTCAGTTTGATTCAAAATGTCATTTAGGGTTAAAAACTTAAAATGTATTTTTATTTATCTTGAAAAAAGTAAAAAAAGAGAAACTTGCACCTATTTTAAGAGGTTTAAAATATTATTTTGAAGAGAACGTGATCTAGGAGGCAAAGAATTTGGAGACGGCTTTGGTTTCGATGAATGCTTGTAGTGCCTTGGCGAACCATGGCTTTGAAATCTGGGACTGGGAGGAGTCTAGTGAGGAGAAGAGACGGGTTGGAGATGGGAAGAAGTGTCGACAGTGATTGGTGAGAGATCTAAATGAGATCGCCAAGGTGATGAAGCGAATGAAATCTAGGAGATAGATCGGCGACGAGTGAGATCTAAGAGGAGTGGGGACTTGGATATCGATGGACCAATGAAGTTGGGGCAATGTAGGTGCACTTGGAGAATGGGGTTTATCCCAAGCCCTATGGGCTATGGCCCTTCTGGACCATATGCCTTATAAGATAACTAATAAGGAAAGACATATTTCAACATACTTCTTCTGTACCATAAAATTTGTCCAAAAACACACTTTATACACATACTAATAAGAAGAAAGAGAGGAAAAAGTAGACAATATGAGGGGAGAGAGATGTTGATAGTGATGGGTACAGATGAAAAGAAAGAGAAAAATAAATGAAATGACTAAAAAGTTAGAAGGGTAGAATTTTTTTTATTGGATAGTGTAGGTAAAAGATAGAATTATATAGGAGTAATATTGTAAGAAAAAATTAATATAAAATAAAAGATGAAAAAATAAACAAATTATTAGATAAATTTTATGGGACAGAGAAAATATTTAAAAGATAATTTCATATTTAGTACATTACATTCGAATGAAGCCAATGTTAAACTACCCTATGAATCTATAATTATATAATTACATAATGTATTAAACATTACATTCCCCTCTTTCTCTCTAAAAATCGCAACCTTCCTTTTTATCTAAAAATTTGCATACCTGCTACCTCCCTTTCACATATACCAGCTTCTTTAATTAAGTACAATCACTAAGTAGTCTAGACATGTCAATTAGGTCACGGGTTAAACCGGATCGGGTCGATGCAGTTTTTCGGGCGGGTCGTGTTGACCAATGTGTCAAAAATATAGAATTTTTTATAATTATTAAAATAGATTTTTAAATAAATAATAATATCTAATCATAATATATTATTTTTGTGTATTTTAATAATAAATTATATTATATTTTTTAAAATAAATTTTATGCATTTATAAATATACTAAATCGGTCAACCCAACGGGTTGCGGGTCTATCGGGTTTCGGTTTATTTCGGGTTCAAATTTTCGGATCTTGACCCTAAAATTTCTGGTTCGGATTGGGTCAGCTTTTGACCGCTCTACCAAGTACTATAATAATTAGTTATATAGTTTAATTGCATATATAACATAACACATACTACATACAATTATATTGCTAGCTAGCTACACATCTCCTATTTACTATATCATTCATAAAGTTCATGAAATAAATAAAGAGAATACATAATAATATTTTCTAAACTTATAATTTTATGTAGTATAATCAATTAATCTTAACCATTTTAGTTATGTTTTAATTAACCAAAGCTACTTAAATTAGATAGTATAATAAATAATTTAATAATATTTATCTAACTGTTTTTTTCTTATTAAAAAGAAAGAAAAGAAAAAACAAGTAGATAAGATGCAAGGCAATCTCCATCAGGTTCAGACAATTATCCAACCAAAGACGAATTAATGAAATATATACACACCACTATATACATGAAGTTGTTCCATACATGTTACATGCTCCTCTTTGACACTTAACCTGGCAACATTTTACACAAGATCAAACCTCATTGTTTGTCTTTTCACAAAGAGAGTGTTGCTTCCCACTACAGTTTATCACGGATTGTCGCTTCCCACTATAGTCTATCACGGATTGTGCTCCAATGAAGTTGAGAAAAAACTCTATGAATAGAGTTGAGAAGATTTTGATCGTAAAATAAAAAATTAATGTGTAGGATTAGATTCTTCTCTCTCCATATAACTTATATATTTTTTTCTTTTTCATTTTTTTTCTTCGACGGATATATCAACTTACATATTTTTTCTTTTTCATTTTTTTCGACGGATTTATTAATTTTCTATAGAATCTTACTAATTTTACCTATATAGAGTTTTTAACAAACTCTATGGGAACAAACTGCCCGAGTTGGCTAGTTCTCTCAACTGTTTTTCAGGTTTGTAGCTTAGAAAGCATTTTCATTCCCTATTTCCCTTGCTTGCTTCTTTCTCATATTGAACGTTTCTTCTAGGATTCTACAAGACCTTGAAAGATTCCACGAACAAGGTCAAGCTAATAATTTCCTGGAAAATCAAACTTTTCTATTAATTCAAATATGAGTTTACAATGCTAGTCAAAGGCCCTATGGGGGCCTCCTACGGTTTATCTACCTTAGAAAAATAATTTCGGAAAAGATAGAATTAAAATCTAGATATTATCTATCTTCCTAAGAGAAAACAAACTAACTCTTGATTAACAAGCAAGCATATAGTTGACCTTAGTATTCTAGATTGCTCTAAAAACTTTTATAATAAGAAAAGAAGATCCTAAACAACAAAGGGCATTTGGTGGAATCTCTTCAAACAACCAAGGAAGCTTTTGGGCTTGGATGTTCCCTTGTGTGCTCAAGCCGGATGGTATAGGACTTCTCAATAATGGACTTTGAGTCCTAAAAAAGTGCAGAACATTTTTCTTTCGGTTCCCTGCAAATGAAAAACAAGGCAGAAACAGTTCATCAGAAAATTCCAAGAAATATGCCAATTAATTGTACAACTATAAATAAAAAAACATCTAAGAAAAAAGTGCAGATTAAGTGTGCCTAAGTTATCCACAGATGAGTTATAATGCATATTAAACAAATCAGCATGTTGTTAAGCTTCAACTAAATGTTGAACCGCATAACCGATCCGTAGTCAATTTAGCAAGGTTTATGGAGAAGAGTAACAGGGGACAGAATAAGTTCCTATGGATCAGTTCAAATATCTAAACTTCAATGGGCATTTAGTAATTTATGCTCCTTTTCAAATGAAAAGGCTCACTATATCAATCCACTAGATTATTATTAATTCTACCAAAGCCTTAAGGGTTGATTAGGAGATTTGAGTCCAAAGCCTCTTGGCAGCATGTTTGGGGCCACGAAGTACCCACTTGGACTAGCTAATCGAACCGGGTGAGCCATCAGACAAGACCAAAAAGAAAGATTGTTATCCATTTTTTTAAAGGAAGCAATAACTTCCAAAAATATGATCCCTAATAAGATGCACACATGTAAACTTGTTTTCCTATGCGTAGATCATTCTTCAGAACATTGCATTGTGATCTGCCCCCATCTCCCGTCACTGGCGGCAACTACCATTCACCAACAAAGGACGCTGAAAGAGCTGAAAAAAGTGAAAAGAACTGCATTTCCTCTCTTGAGGTTTGATTGCAGAAATTGAGATTTGATTGATTAGGTTTTTACTGGTTTTGACAGGTCACAAGTACTTGCACTTGGGTGTGGCATTTCCTCTCTTCTAGAGACACACAGGCCTTCTTTCTCTTCCCGAAGACCACTGCCAGCCTATGACACTTTTGGAAACAATGTGCAGCAGTAAGACAGAATTTTAGCTCTTACTCTACCATTGTTGCTCTATGCCTAATTTTGAAAACCTAAATTCCAACAAGAATGGACAATTACAGGATCCATATGCAAAAGTTGCTATAAATTTCTGAGCATTTCAATTTCCATAATTCCTTTACCAGTAAAAACCTTATATAAGGCCTCTATACTAAAGAAACTACCACAGAACAAGTTGGAAAAATGCTTATTTCCCTACTAGACTTGTGGAGAAACGACCCCACTACTCCACTAGACTAGAAGGGAAAATACCATGAGGTTATACCCTAACCCAAGGTGACTCTTAAGGAATTGAGGCTTTGAAGACAGCGAGGTAAAAAGCTAGCACTCAAGCAGATAAGGTCATGAGGTTTCAAGAAATTGTAGTGATGATAGTGTTCTCACCCCATACTATTTGGGATAATGATGAAGCGCCTCAACAGATTGTCAAAAGAAGAAAACTAAAGAGAAGTGTGGAGGATGGAAGGATACAAGAATGAAACCACGAGAGGGATAAAGAGAAAGTCTGCATAACCGGACAGAAAAAGTAGATTCAGATCTAATTAAAAGAAACAATTTAGATCTGATGCCGTTTCCAGTATAAAATGATCGATCTATAGTTTGGTTTAGAATTGAGTTGAAGAATGTAGAGGTTAACTTAAAATTTTATGTTTTGTGTCCATTAAGATAATTTAGAGCTGTATCTGTAAGGCGACTTCCTAGAAAAAAAACACCTAAAACATTCAGTTCCTCCATGAATAATCTTATCGCCCAAACTCTTCCTAGCTATTGCCTATATATGAAATTAGGTGTTAAACGAAATCCTATAAACTTACAAGCCTTAGCTTGAATATTTCCTCTTCTGGTGCCATCTTTTATCAAATTTATTTTCCATTATCCTCTTTCAGCAAGTGTTTTTCGGAAAGTTCCATGTCAAATGATGCTGGATGGCCTGTTTTCTATTCTTCAAAACACAAGAAGGTATGGGCTAAACAATTATTTAGCTATCAGAGGTGTGTTTAATTAGTATGCTGTTCCTTTTCAAATCAAGAACAAGTTACAGGATTAATAAATGAGATTAGAAGATATGAGTAAACCTAAGCAAGTGATTATATTTGACAAATCATAAGAAAACTGGATTTGTTGCATGCATTGGAGCATAGCGTAATTAACTAATCCCAAAAGGATTCAGAACAAAGCTAAAATGTTCTCTTTTTAAAAGTTGCTCATTTCTGCTCCCTAGTTTCAGGTCATAGAGTTAGGAACTTTAACAAAGTGAGGAGACAAATAATAGATAGAATAGAACTTACGTGTGAAAAGGGGGCATATTCAGTACAGTCAACCAATAAGGCTTAACTAATTTATGGAATGTCCACAAGAATCTAATAAATGGGACTGATCCACTTACTTGTGAAAGAATTTAATCAGTGATTGCGGCCTTGTGCAAGTATCTTCCTTCTTTTTCGGGATTGGTTTACCTCCAGGTCTTGATTCTGGTTTCCAGTTAGCTTTGGCAAGAGACTCCCCCAGTAAATCAGCTATATCTGAGGCCATTGCCTCAGCCTTCTTCTTATAGGGAAAGGTATCCTCCTTGAAGTGGTTTGACAACCATAGATACATAGAACAAACCTGATGCTTTGTCTCCAAGTCCAAAAGCTCAGTGTCATTTCGAGCAGAAGCTTTTGGTATTCCCATTGCTATATTGACAGGGAGCTTTTGACTGTATGATGAAGCAAACCTTAGAAGATGATACATGGCCTTTGGATCTCTGATGTTGACAGGAGCAAAGCAGAAATTGAAACGATCTTCCAGTGATAAATCCTGCACCTTCTCCAACATATTTGCTATCTTTTTTATATGAGCATGAGATGACAAGAAGTATGATCCATCAAGGCGGCAACTTGAGGCAAACTTCTCAAGAAGCTGACAGAAGGTAACATCAGGCAGCTGCCCAGCAAACATTTCAACCTGCTCAAAGAAGGGAAAGAGACCTACTTTCTTGACTTCATCAAAAGGCTGTTTTAAACATTCAATCAGGTACTCCAGATCTTCTTTCTGCAGGGTGGTTGCCAGTCCTTCCGGATATAGACTTCCCCTTCGACCGGCCTTACCAGCAATTTGTTTCACTTGTGTTGCTGGCACAGGAACAATTTTATCTCCATTGTATTTTGAAAGGGTGAAAAACACAACTCTTTTAATATTGAGATTCAAGCCCATCCCTATAGCATCACTAGCAACCAAGACATCAAATTCATTATCAGGCTCATTGAAAAGACTGGCTTGCTGCCTACGAGTTTCAGGAGGCAATGCACCGTAAATAACACAACACCGGTGCTTGGTTTGTTTCTCAATAGCCAATTTCACCTCAAATATCTCCCGTCTAGAGAATGCAACTATACAGTCACCCGATCTCACATTGCGAAGATCGCCTTGCAAAGTCTTGGCTTCAACCACCAATGGTTTAAACCTCTCATAATGCTGCTCCACCAGTTCATCCCCGGTTTCTGTACAGATTTTACGGACAATGCCAAGAACACTTGGATCACCACACACATGAATCTCATCAGCCTTCAAACCTAGCAATGCCCTAGTCCAAGCATAACCTCTGGAAGGGTCTGCCATCATTTGAATCTCATCAATAACAGCAACCTCATACAACTCCTCTGACCCAACCATCTCAACTGTACAAGATACATGATTAGAGAAAGGAACCCTCTTCTTCTCCTGCCCAGTAAGCAGGCTACAATATACACCTTGAGCATTCACCTTATCAAAGACCTCCATGGCCAACAACCTAAGAGGGCTACAATAAATCCCATTCTTTGCTTCCATAAAACGTTGCAAAGCGTTATAAGTTTTACCACTATTCGTGGGTCCACAATGATAAATAATTTTCCTCTTCATTGCCCTAGCAAAGGGGAACCAGGTATGAGGTTTCGTAAGATCAGCGGATTGTATCATTTCCCTAAACCGCTTGATATCATCCGGAAATTCTTCCATACAAAACTCAACAAAAATGGGAAAGAGAAACTTATCTGCTTCATCACCGGGACCAAGTGAAGCCAAGTACTTGCCGACATCAGCCGGACAGCTCTTGAGGAAGAAATCCTTAAACTTATTAGCAGCAGTAGGGAAAAAGGACGCACCGATGTATATAGCTAAAGCCTGATTAGTAGCCCAGCCGGATTTCGCAAAGCTCCGGAAAACCTCAATTAAGACGCCCCAATCCGCTCTTGTTTGCTTATCTGCTTTCTCTGCATCCTTTAGCTGCCTGTAAATCTCTACAGGATCACGCGAAGCAACAATTTCCTTCTCCTCCGAGCTCATTTGATCACCGCCGCCGTCAACAATAGCGGCAAACTCGGAGGAATCGGCATTAGCATCGCTTTCCGAATCTGTAGAAAACGGCCTTGGATGGACTAGATCAAAGCTAGGCGTGCGCAAATGGAAACGAGAATCGGAATTAAGAGCTCTTGCAGAAAATCGACGTTCTGGAATACAATAATACGAATTTCTGTTGACCCCGGCGATGTGCTGGAGAAATTGGGAATTGGAACGTAAAGCCCTGAGCTGGGAATCGGATGGCTTTTTATTCGATAAGCAGCGGCGCAGAAGATAAGATATGCGACCCCTCGCCATTGAAGAATCACATCCAATTTAGAGAAATTGATTTTGCCTTGCTGCAAACTAGGAGATGAGGAACAGGGGAGGTGGAAAGAGAAATGAAGAGCCACGAGAGAGGTGGCGTCGAAATTGGCGGTGCAAATATTGGCCGCCGAATAACCCTAACGGGCTCTACGGAATAGTATACTTGCCCTCCAATCAAGTACAATGTCGATACGAGACATTGACGTGCAATTAAAAAGCGAACCTAAATTATTGTGATCGGTAAGAAATTTTCATAATTTAAGGTCAAAAAAACATATTTATGTTTTTTTTAACTCTATTGTTGATTTTATAGTTACAAAAAAAATGTGGGTTATAACTGATCAATTCTTGCATCAAGAACATTAACACAATGCACACGTTTTTGTTTTATAATGAATGTAAGATAAAGAGTTGTTGCTTCACATTGAGATTCTTCTCTTTGAAATTGAATAATTATGACCTTAAGAAATGTCTTATGTTGATTTTGGCCTTCAATTTACCTTTTGGACTTGCTTTATTAGCATGGTCATCTCGACATTATGAGCTCCAACATAGGGATTAAGCATGATTTGATATTGCGAACAAATCGAGCTTGCCATTGCACTTGAGCGTCTCTAATCACACCCTCAACCACAAAATTGTTTCAAGTACCCGTTAACCCTAGCATTAGTATTAACCATCACCCATCCACTCGGTGGCCAACACCATCTAATCATTACTTCTCTTGCGAAGATTCCTTATGGTGTGTTGCAAGCATTAACGTGGCTTCTAACCTAGGAGACAATAAAATTAGAAGGATAGCTAGGTGGTTTCTTATCGACAAAGACTTTGGCGCCGTTCCTCCACCGCCAAATCTACTAAGAGTAAATACAATAATTGACCAAATATCAGTGAGATGCATAGGGAGCACTCGCTCATGAGCAATTAGCCACTCTCCCATAGTCCCGTGTATAGTGAGTGACATACATTGTCATTTTTTTTTTGTCTAGTAAGAAGAATTTAGGCCCTAAAAATAGCTATAGGTGTCATCTATCTTCTACTAGCTAGACTAGTGAGGTTTGAAAATCATTTGTCACTTTGGGTCCATGAGTGTGCCCAAAACTTTACTGGCCTAGAAACTAGTTAGTGTTATATACTTACATGTGAAAGTTTAATTTGCTCATAAAATATTTATAAAACTATCTTACATTTTCTAAATATTTCATGAAAATTGGCTCAATGAAGATTGTTGAGGGAAGTTTTGCACAAGACGATCACATGCGGGTAGGCGCGCAATAGGTGGATGGTTATACTTGGAGAAAATCATAGGAGGGAGGTATTTAATTGAACATTGATGCAACCATGCTTCATGTTTCCTAAGAGGATATGAGGAGGAGGTGTGTGCTTTCATTTGAAATCCTAACCACCTCAGTCACATGATCGATGTCACCTTTTCACTAAGCTAATTAATTACACACTTGGACAAACACTAAATGTCCTTGAAATCGTTTCAAAAGAATGAACATAACCCTAATACATTAAAAGGCGCATGTCAACAAAAGAACTTCATACATAGAGATTCAAGAGCAACCAAGGTATCACATCACATAATCAACAAATCACTACTCGGTCCAAGGGGGAGAAAAGATCAATATTAACGATTCCATAAAAAATCACCTATCGCTACAAATATAGTTTATTCCACCTTACGTGACTTCTTAGGCTGCTTCTTCTTGCGCTTTGGGAAGAGAGCCCGGAACACGATGGCAGCGGCGAGCGCCCCGGCAAAGGGGCAGATCCAGTAGACGTACAACTGCTCCCATGTGTTGTGGCAATTGTTCATGTACGCCCACCCAAACGCCTGCCCCAAGAAAACCGTTAAAATGCATTACATTGTAGAAGAGCATAATAATAAGCCAAGTGCTAGGAAAGTAGATAGATAAGAGACTCACATTGGCAGGGTTCATAGAAGGGCCGGTGTACGCAGCGCCAGGTACAATCACAGCCATGGTAGCCACAGAGAGGAGGAACGTCTTAACCACGGCACCACCCGGGACCTTGACGATGATGATGAGAGCCGCCAAAGTGATGAGGAAAGTGAGGATGGCTTCAGCGACGGCTCCCGTGTGAAGGTCGACTTTTAGAGAAGGTCCTTCTAGCATGTGCTTGTACTCCTTTGGCATCGCTTCCATGATCGCCATGGCACCTCCCACTGCACCCGCCGCCTACAAGGAGATATCATTATAAATCAGTCATTAAACAAAATCTCTTACGTATTTGTTACATGCTTAATTAATTCCTTCAGCGCTCCAAATGCAAATAACTACTAGTACAAACTAAGAGCCTAGTCATCAAAATTTATGCTGTACAATAGAGTCAATTTTCAACAACTAGCTTTACATATACGATGAATCCAGAAACGTGTGGTCCTTTTCTTTGTACTTCTTATCCTAGCTTTATGATTTAGGAATATCTACTCTCTACTTTTTTGCCAACCTAGAAAAAAGCAGAGCCTTAAAAGAAAAAGAAGAGAATTCAAAGAAGAATCAAAGTCTACTTACCTTAACTAGAGGATAAATACAATAAATGGCCAATACTTTTTAGGGAATGTACAAAAGGCCCCGTAACATCCTAATTTTCATTTTTCTCAGCGCTCACTTGCGCTAGTGTCCGATCGATTCATAGACTTTTTGCGTGGTTTTGTATAATTCTGCCTCAACATGTACCAAATACAGAGCAGTTGATGCTACATTTCAGACTGATTTAACAAATTGATTGGATGGCAACCCAAATTAGGCTAATTAACTTTCACAAATCACCAAAAATGGTGTCAATTGCTTTGATGCAAAGATAAATTGGTGTCAAATTGGGTGCACACAAACACAAAATTCAGAAGTTAAAGATGAGACCTGAGCAGGGAAGCGGAGAGCCATGGAGAGCAGAGAGTCCTTGGAGACACCGGCGGCGTAGAAGGCGGCGGTGGCGGTGGGATTGAAGGTGGCGCCGCCGAGGAGAGCTCCAATGAAATCGAAGACGACGACGATTGTGGCGATCAGAGCCGTCGTAATCAAGAGCGTCGGGGAGCCCTCGACGCCGATTGCGTCGGCGATGACGGAAGTGGCAACCCCAAGCGTGGAGGCGCAGAACATCCACATGAAAGTCAACAAGAAGTCTCCGATTGCCATCTTGATGGCGCCCACCGCCATGGTTGCAGAGCTTTGCTTTGTGGAACTTGGTACTTTTTAGGGTTCGGTTTTGTGCGGAAATTGGTTTTGAATGATATGGTGCAGAGTAGTTTGAGCAAGAGGAAATCTTAACGAAAATTCCAAATGTAATCCACCCAAAAAATCGGTGCGGTTAGGTAGAAATCATATCTGTTGGGAAATATATATATCGAATAATACCCCTCTCCAAATGAAATAAAATTGATAAATTTGGGTGAAAAGTGAAAACATATAAAACGGGTTAAATTATAGGTTTGGTCCCTATCTTTTTCCAATTCGTTCCACTTTAACCCCTAATCTTATCATCGTTCTAATCTAGTCCGTAACTTTTTCCAAACTGTTTAAAAAATAGTCCTTCGATTAAGAATTTTGAGAATGCTACTTGTCTCGCTTAGAAAGCGAGAAATCATCTCCGCACTCGCAGATCCCACACACTTTCCATTTTTTTCCTTCTTCGCTAGTTTTCTTTATGGAAACATGAGAACAACTTTCTGACTTCATCTTCTCAAAGTTGAACATCTATATTCTCTTGATAAAGTGGTGCTGTCAACTCCAATGACGCTCTCTTCCTCCTCATCGGAAAATATTGTCAACTCCAATGAAGTTACCATGGAAGACCATATCCCTGGTAGAATTGATCGGCCTCCGGCGACCCCCCTGATCGAACGGAGTCGTGGAAAGATGTAGTTGTGATAGGCAGCAGCACAACAAAAAACCATTGTCAGCGAAGATTTCCTTCAAGGCAAGATTCACATTCATCATCCTTCCGGGGGGGATGGTGAGTCGTCAATTACAATTGCGGATGATGTCATGGACGGCCTAGCGTCCGTGTGGAAGTGGTCAGTGGTGGTTAAGCTACTCGGTCACCCTATTTCTTTCACTCTAATGGAGAAGAAGGTTAGAGAACTGTGGAAATCGAATACTCGTTTCCAAATTTTGGACTTGTCCAACTGCTGTTACCTCATTCGCTTCAGTTGTGAGGAGGAAATCATCACGGCTCTAACGGGTGGTCCATGGACAGTGTTTGGACGATGTATGATTGTTCGTAGATGGACCCCAAGCTTTCGTACTTCTGAACCTATCAAGACGGTTCCTGCTTGGATCAGGATAGCAGATTTGCCGGTGACTTTGTACGAGGAGAAAATTTTGATGAAAATCGGAGAAGCAATGGGGCAGCCGATTAGAGTTGACCCGAGGACAATGTTCACTAATCGAGGCCGGTTTGCACGTATTTGTGTCGAATTGGACCTAGAGCAACCTCTAAAAGGGTCTTTAACTTTTAATGGAGACCGATATCTAATTGAGTACGAGGGGCTCCCCACCATTTGCTTTGCCTGTGGTCGTTTTGGCCATGTCAAAACAAGCTGTCCGTTCCGTCTAGAAGCTGCAACTCCAGCAATGCCTTTTTAAAGAGGTATCAAGTTCTCCAACGCAAACATTTCAAACAGCCCCCCAAGGTAGTTTGAACAAACCGATATCAAGCTCCGGTGATCGGGGTGGTACCGGCGTCGGAACCAGCCTCTACGGCGAATGGATGAGAGTTGAAAAAAGGAAATCAGTTGTAAAAGGAAACCAGCAGAATATCCGCCCGTTTAGGAAGGCGGGTGCTAAAAATCCTCAACCGATTCAGAACAATGGAAAGTCAAAGGTGGAGCCTCGTCAAAATAGTACTGTCAATCAAACGAATAAATTTGGCGCCCTAATTTCTCTTGGGGAAGATAATTGTGAGATTATTGCCAAAGATGTTAAAGATGTATCAGTAGGGGTAAAATTTCCTTCCTTCAATTCTGGTGCGGCCAAAAACCTCCAAGTGCCTCCGAATCAACATGTTTCCACGTCATCCACAGGGATGGATATTGTGACGCAGTCCATGGAGAATACTGAGATCGTGAAGGAAAAGAATATTGTTCCCAAAGGAAAGGATCCGATCTATGGGATCCACGCACAGAAGCAAAAATCTGCTAAATTAGTAAAAGTAAAATCTGTTACCTTGAATAGATTTCAACCTTTCCCCGTATCCACGACGGCTACAACAGACGAAAATTTGAAATCTTCTCGAGAGGTGTTAGATAAACTCACCCCTATGGACCTCACACAACCACCTACTTTGACTGCAAACCCAAAATTGGACCAAACTAATAGCTTGAAGAAGAAGCTACGTGCAACAGTACAAAAATTAGCAGAGGAACAGCGAGTTCTAACCACGAACCCGTTATTTGAAGAGTCTCTACCAAAGATCCCTACCAATGGAATCGCCATCAATGGTCCTGCGGGTGGAGATTAGCCAGGTCAGAAATTCCTGAAGTTTGATGGTATCGCACAACCGTCGGGGTCCGATCAAAATAACCACGCCACACACAGTGCAAAGAATGAGGGTCAAACTTCTCCCACTGATAACAGAGTTGAATCCGTTGCTATGCAAGGTCTTTGTACCCCCGGAGTTTCAGGAGGCGTCTCAACGTCTATCTGAATCGATCTTCGCGTTTACTTCGTGTTGACTTTTGATATGTTGCCTTTATTTGGCTTCATAAATTCTTCTCTTGTTGCTATGATTGATCTTAATATTCTAATCTGGAACGTTCGTGGGGCAGCGAGTGAGAACTTTATTGCTACGATCCGTGAGTTAATCCGTATCCATGATCCACGGGTGCTGATTTTAGTGGAACCACATATAAGTGGTGACCAAGCTGATCGGGTTTGTCAACGCATTGGGTTTGATGGTATTCTTCGGGTTGAAGCTGAGGGATTTTCTGGGGGTATTTGGTTGCTCTGACGATCTGCGGAAGTGACAGTTGATCCTATTTCTTTAAACCCTCAGCACCTTACCGTTGAAGTCTCCAGGAACAGGGAAGAACCTTGGTTTCTTTCGGCGGTCTATGCGTCCCCGGATGCTACGACCCGGTCTACTCTCTGGAATGAACTTGAAAGTTTTTCTCGTGCCCATAACCGACCATGGGCTCTCGTCGGAGATTTTAATGCTACTCTCCATCCTCACGAGAGAACGCCTTCTTCTGTGAACTCCAATAATAACTCACGGCAGTTTAGAAGAGCAGTCGATCAAATGCAGCTCATTGATCTGGGATTTTCAGGCCAGCCTTTCACTTGGTATACTGGCAATTCAGTCAGAACTAGAAAGGCAGCTCGTCTTGATAGAGCGCTTTGAAACGAAGAGTGGAGGTTGAGGTTTGCGGATGCCTGGGTTGAACATAGCACGGCCCCGCATTCGGACCATTCTCCTATTATTCTACATCTCCATGACCCCCCTATGGAAGGTCGGCGCATTCGTCCCTTTTGATTCCAAGCGGCGTGGATCCTACATGATCAATACCAAGGTTTTCTTGCAGCTAAATGGAATCAAACATGTGAATGTATGCAAGCACTGGCGGATGTTGTTGAAAAGCTGAAGGATTGGAACAAGAATATCTTTGGTAATATTTTCAGGAAGAAACGTCTGCTTTGGGCCCGTCTTGCTGGTGTCCGGTGTCACTTAGATGAGTACTGCACAAATCGTCTCCTTGAAATTGAGGGAGAACTTTTACGAGAACTTGAGTTTATTCTTGAACAGGAGCAAATTCTGTGGTTCCAAAAATCCCGAAGTTCCTTCCTTATTGATGGAGATCGCAACACGAGGTACTACCACCTCTCTACCATCATTCGTCGAAGGGCAAACAAGGTTGAGAGACTTCAAGATGCTGAGGAAAACTGGGTGAGTGATTGGGTGGCTGTGCAAAATTTGATGCTAGATTTCTTTACTGATCTTTATAGAGAGGAGGCTGGTCATGACAGTTTTGATTCTTTACCTTTTCCAATCTCTTGCGCTTTCCCTCCCCTCACTCAGGAATGCAAGGAAAGCCTTGTAGCTCCGTTCCAAGCTGCTGAAGTTTGGCGCGCTATGCGTGAAATTGGCCCATTCAAAGCGCCAGGCCCGGATGGTTTTCTGGCAATATTCTACCAACAGAGCTGGTCTATTGTGGGTTCCCGAGTCACTGAGACAGTGCTGAAGTTTCTGAATGAACAATATACCGAATCTGGGTTTACGGATGCTCTGTTGGCTCTTATTCCTAAGGTTGATAGCCCCACAAAACCAGCACACTTTAGACCCATCTCTCTACTTAATGTGCTCTTCAAAGTGAGCACGAAAATGATTGTTAATCGATTAAAGCCCCATATTGCAGATATTGTTTCTCCCATGCAATCCAGCTTCATACCCGGTAGACAGATTGTTGATAATATTGTGGTCGTCCAGGAAATCGTTCACACCATGGAGAGTCGTCAGTTGAATGGCAAATGGATGGCTCTTAAGATCGACTTAGTGAAAGCCTATGATCGTATTAAATGGGATTTTTTGAGGGAAACTCTAACTAAAGCTGGTTTTCCTGAGCCTCTACGTGATGTCATTATGAAAGGACAAGCCTCTGGTAGAACGAGTCTTATTTGGAATGGTGAGTTTGCGGGTTCCTTTGCCCCGTCTAGGGGAATACGGCAAGGCGACCCTTTGTCTCCGTATCTTTTCATTTTTTGTATGGAACGTATTTCTCATATTATTCAGTCGGCTGTTACAGCGGGTTTATGGAAACCTATCATTGTGGGAGGTGTGCAAATTTCACACCTTTTCTTTGTTGACGATTTATTACTATTTGCGGAAGCTTCGTCCTCCCAAGCCGCTATTGTAGATGCTTGTCTTGAACGGTTCTGTTCTGAATCACGGGAGAAGGTTAATTATGATAAAAGTTCCGTATTTTGCTCCAATTCAGTACTTCAATCAACGACATCTAGCATCGCACAAATGTTGTCCATTCCGATCACCACGGATTTGGGGCGCTATTTGGGAGTTCCAACGTTACATAGGCGAGCCCACAAGGAGGATTATCAGTACATTTTAGACAAAATCACAGCTAAGCTAAGAGTATGGCAGGCACGTTCTCTGTCCATGGCAGGGCGGGTTACATTAGCTAATTTTGTGCTTTCAAGCTTACCCGTTTATGTTATGCAATCGTCGCTCCTACCGAGATCTATTTGTGATGCCATTGATAAGGACATTCGAGGTTTTGTTTGGGGTTCTAACAACGAGACTCGTAAAATTCATCTCGTGTCTTGGGAAAAAATTACGCAGCCTCGACGATTAGGTGGTTTGGGTCTTCGGAGTATGCGTGATTCAAACACTGCGATGCTTACCAAGCTTAGCTGGAGTTTGATCAAAGAACCGACAAGCTTGTGGAGCCGAGTTATACGGGGTAAGTATTGCAACCATAGAGCGGATATTGACATGTTCATTAGGAGGCCTCGCCAGTCTCATACATGGAAGGGGATTGTACATGGTGGACAACTCCTCACTAAAGGTGCTAGGGTGTCGATCGGGAACGGTAGAA
This sequence comes from Fallopia convolvulus, assembly GCA_964016875.1. Classification (NCBI taxonomy): domain Eukaryota; kingdom Viridiplantae; phylum Streptophyta; class Magnoliopsida; order Caryophyllales; family Polygonaceae; genus Fallopia; species Fallopia convolvulus. Next base: position 35,332,159 of record OZ024737.1, read on the forward strand.
CCACTTTGTTTTGGATGCATAATTGGGTCAGTGATCATGCTTTGATCAATGATGTTATCTCTCCGCTTTCATTAGAGGAACAGGGAGTTGTCGTGGCGTATTATTGGACCAGTAATGGATGGAATTGGGAATCTCTAAACCAGTTCCTGCCATCCCATATTTGTGCTAAAATTCAGTCTATTCGTGTACAAGACTCAGTTGAGGTTTTGGATTCCCTGTACTGGGGCCCTACTCATTCTGGGAATTTCACCACTACTTCTGTCCGTGACATGTTGTGTACCCCTTCTATTAATCCGCAGTCCCAGGTTTGGTCAAAAATTTGGAAGGTGCGTGTTCAGCAAAGAAGCCGTCAATTCCTTTATATGGTTTGCCAGAATGCTTTTCTCTGTAATGAGAATCGAATGCGCCGTAATTTGACGCCCACATCTGATTGCCCTCGTTGTGCCAATGCTGAATCTGGTTTGCATTTGCTGAGGGACTGCCCTGTGGTTAAACTGATTTGGCAAGGTTGCAATTACAGGTTTGTGAACCATTATTTCTTTACTGATGATAATCTTCAGAGATGGGTGTTGAACAATATTAGTATTGATGACGAGGAGGCCGCTTGCTTTGCTTCCATGTTGTGGCTTTTATGGAAGAACAGAAACCGCTTGGTCTTTGAGAATGTTGATAAACTGAACCAGGTCACCCCAGCTGCTATTCAGTCTGTCAGTAATTAATTGGCTGCGTGGTCTAACCGGGTGAATCTTATACACCAGATTGTTGCTCCTCCACGCCCCCAAATCTTGTCTTGGCAGGCCCCGGGGGTTGGATGGGTGAAATTGAACACGGATGCGGTTTCAAAGGGTAACCCCGGTCCGGCAGGTGGTGGAGGGGTGTTCCGAGACTCCCAAGGAAGTTTTGTACATGCATATGCTTTTAAATGTGGCAGATGTGGGGCGAGAACGGTGGAATTCTGGGCTGTGTTGAATGGTTTAACGGTTGCCTACAGATTAGGGTTCACCAATCTCATTGTCGAGACTGATGCAGCTGATGTGTTCAAGAGATTGGGAGACTCGGCTCCCATTGCTGATGCTGACTATCATCTCCTCTTACAATGCTGTCGATAGGGATGTTCACGGGTCGGGTCGACCCGTGACCCGCAAAAAAAATAACTTGTGACCCGTGACCCGACCCGCAACCCGACCTGCGGGTCGCGGGTCTAACGGGTCGGGTCGCGGGTCGACCCGCTTGACCCGCGAGCAGCAATCCCAGTGTAAATTAAAAAAATAAATCAGTAAATCAAGCACCCTAAATCAATTAATACTTGCAAATGCAATTAACACTAAATCAATTAGAACTCAAGCAGCAAAATAGAACAACTTTCAAATGCAAAAAATTAAAATTGGAGAAACACCTAAATCAGTAAATCTAACATCAAGATTTACAATTAACATTGTAATGTAAACACAATTTGCAAGCACCGAGCATGGAGTCGGTGAAGGATCGGAAGAAGAGAAGGAGCGCCGCCATACGCCAGCGGGTGAGGCCGAGCGAGCGGAGGAAGAGGACGACCCATGAGCGACCCTAGTCTTCACTCTCTGTGAATCCTGAATTTGACTCCTGAACAGCCACGGACTGCGGGTGAGGCCGAGCGAGCGGAGGAAGAGCACTTAAGTCTCAAGTAGTCAAGCAAGGGAGACGAATCAGACCTCCGCTCCTTCGAATCGAAACCTTCGATTGCTAAAATGGCAAAATGCTAACCTGGGGAAGAGCTGAGGAAGAGGACGACCCGTGAGCGAAGGAGCGAACGGAGTCTGGACTCTTGGGCGAGCGCACAGTCGAGCACGACGCCTCTGGAGGAAGAGGACGGAATCCGGCGGCGGGAGAAGCTGAGCGACGGCGGTAGATTTAGATCTAGCGTTTCTTAATTTCACCCATGGAGCTGGAGAGTCGGGTTGATGAAAAGAAATATGTAAACCCCCAAGTCTACAAAACAGTAAGTGTAAAACTGAAGAAAAAAAAATTAAAAAGGGTGTGGGTCGTGCGGGTCGACCCGCAACCCGGCGGGTTTTGCCCGACCCGACCCGCACCCAAAATTTTTGCAAAAATCGACCCGCAACCCGATCTGCACGGGTTGCAGGTCGACCCCGCGACCCGCAATTTGCGGGTCGGGTCAGTGCGGGTCGCGAGCGACCCGACCCGTTGAACATCTCTAGCTGTCGATGGATTAAAAGAAATGGTTGGGTTGTGAAGCTGGCGCACACCCACCGTTCAACAAACAGAGTTGCTGATTGGTTGGCAAATATGGCTTTAGAGATTGATTCTAATTTTGCTGATTTTTATAACCCTCCAAACTGTATTGTTCCGTTTTTACTTTCTGATGTATCCTAACTGGGAACCTCTAGTATTTTGGCTTAAATAAAAAGGGCAGAGCCCTCATTTTGATAAAAAAAAATAAAGTGGTGCAATAGCAAATCAAGAAGTTCTCTACAAACATTCATGGAGGAAACCCCGCCCCTCCAATCTCTCAATCTGAATCCACAATTCAATTTCACAACTTACTCCTATAAAGCCCCGCGAATCAAAGCTCTGAATGAGATCCATGATCCGCGAAGAAGACCGAGAATTTGAACTAGAGATCCCGAAACCAAGTTTTAGCCCGATCGAGGTTGGTTAAGAAATCGGTCAAATTTCAAATCCATGACGAGATTTCGGATAAGAACGGTTGATATGCCTTGGAATAAAATATTAATTATGTTTGGGCCTCTCATAATTCGTTCGGGCCTTCGGCCCACAATATGTACTAGGGTTCAGCTCCATAATAATATACACTTTCTCTGCCCGTAGACGTAGGTAACACACTGTTACCGAACCACGTAAATCTCTATGTCGATCTCTTTATTGTTCTCGTTCGATCTCTTGTTACAACAAACTGATATCAGAGCGAGGTTTCGAATTCCGCCAAGAACGATGTTTGGATCCATGATGAAGATCGACAAGTTTACTGGAAGAAATAGTTTCAATCTGTGGCAGATAAAGATGCGGGCTTTGTTGAAACAACAAGGTCTCTAGTTGTCGTTAACGTATGATAAGAAGGGAGCAGATACAAGTACCGCTGAATATGCTACTTTGGAGGAGAAGGCTCACTCAACGATTATGTTGTGTCTCGTTGATGATGTCATCACAGCAGTTTCATATCAGGAAAAGACTGTAGGTTTGTGGTTGAAGTTGGACAGCCTCTACATGACGAAGTCGCTGACCAACAAATTGATGCTAAAGCAGCGCCTTTTCAGCTTGCGCATGTTTGAAGGTATGTCTCTTAGAGACCATCTAGATCAATTGAATACTATTCTGTTGGAATTGCGTAATATTGATAAAGAGGTGAATGATGAGGATGTTGCCTTGTTATTGCTGGTGTCTCTGTCTCCGTCGTATGATAATTTTGTGTAGTCTTTTATGGGTGGAAATGAGACTGTGACTCTGGAAGAGGTTAGATATACTCTTCACACTAGAGATATGCGTCATAAGGTTGCTGGAATAGGTATAGAAAAACAGGCTTCTGGATTTATGGCAAAAGGAAGCAAGGATGGTAAGCATGGCAAGAAAAAGACAAATCAGAACGAGCGAAAATCAAGCCCTAAATTACCAAACGACGTATGTGCTTACTGTAAGGAGAAGGGTCACTAGAAGAGTGAATGTCCTAAGAAGAAGAAGCAACTAGGGCAGAACTCCGGATCTGCAGCAGTAGCAGAATGTGGAAATACTTCGGAGGAAGATATTGTTATGCTAGCAGATGATTACGCACATCATGCTGATGTGTGGTTTTCCTATCATATATGTCCCAAAAGAGAGTTGTTTACAACGTATAGCTGTGTAGATGAGGGTAGTGTCTCTATGGAAAACGGGCATGTCTGCAAGGTTGTTGGGATCGACTCAATCAGGTTTAGGACACATGATGGGAAGTTTTGCATATTGAAGGAAGTCAAACATGTGCCACTTATGACGAAGAATCTGATATCCTTGAGTCTACTAGATAATAGGGGTTTTAGTTTCAAAGGTGAAGGTGGATGTGTACATGTTTGTAAAGGTTTTGATGTGATTCTGAAGGGAGTCAAGCAGGGAACTTTGTATGTTTTACAGGGTTCAACAAAAACAGGTTATGTAGTTGTTGCATCAGTTGAAGTTCAGGGATCTAATCCGACCAGGCTATGGCATATGAAGCTTGCTCATATGAGTGAACGGGGAATGCAAATTCTCTCAAAAGAAGATCTTCTCGGAGGCCATAAGCCCAAGAGTCTTGAGTTCTGTGAGCATTGGGTGTTTAGGAAACTACATCGCATCAAGTTTTCTAAGGCAATTCATTGAAGAAAGGGCACTTTGGATTACATCCATTCAAACTGTTTGGGGTCCTTCTCGTGTTGAGTCTTTGGGCGCTCACAGATATTTTGTCTCTTATTGATGATTACTCTAGGATGACATGTGTATTCATGATGAGGCATAAAACTGAGGCGTTCAGTAAATTTAAGGAGTGGAAGACGCTGGTTGAAAATCAGATTGGGAAGAAGGTCAAGAGACTACGAACTGATAATGGCCTGGAATTATGTTCATCTGAGTTTGATTATTTCTGCAAAGATCAGGGTATTGCTCGCCATCACACAGTCAGACATACACCACAGTAGAATGGTGTAGCAGAAAGAATGAATCACACACGCTTGGCAAGAGCAAGATGTATGGTTTCCAACACAGGTATGCTAGACGGTTCTGGGCAGAATTTGTTGTTAGTGTGGTAAGTCGGTGTTAGTGTGGTAAGTCGGTATATGGTTCAGCTTGGAAAGGAACATTGGCAAGTTGTCAAGAGGATTTTCAGGTACCTTAGAGGCACCTCAGATGTTGGTTTGTGCTATGGGAATGATATAAGGTGTTTGGATGCTGGGTTTTCAGATTCTGATTATGCCGGAGATGTGGACAGTAGGAGATCTATGACTGGTTATGTGTTCACTCTTGGGGGTTCTGTGGTGAGCTGGAAGGCGACTCTACATCCTACAGTTAATTTGTCTACCACTGAGGCAGATTATATGGCTTTGACAGAAGCTGCTAAGGAGGGAGGATGGTTAAAAGGACTGGTTAATGATTTAGGCCTACATCAGGATCAGACTTTAGTGTACTGTGACAGCTTGAGTGCAATAGGCTTAACTAAGGATCAGGTGCATCATGAGAAGACAAAGCACATTGATGTCAGGTACCATCTTCTGAGGAATGAGAAGAGAATCCAGGTGAAGAAGGTAGGGACAGCTGATAACCCTGCTGACATGTTCACCAAGCCAGTTCCAGAGAGCATGTTTCAACATTGTTTGGACTTGCTCAATATCACAAGTCAGTAATTTGAGCCCTTAGGGGGCAATCTGAGACAGAGAAATTCTATAATTTCTGGCACTGTCATGGTGCATTTGATTCTGTTTATGAGTGGATTCAAGTCAAGGTGGAGATTTGTTGATATGCCTTGAATAAGATATTAATTATGTTTGGGCCTCTCATAATCTGTTTGGGCCTTCGGCCCATAATCTGTACCAGGGTTTCTTGAGTCACTATATAAACTCTTAAAATGCCTAATATTGTTGTTATCTAAAATAAGCCTACATAATAATATACACTTTCTCTGCCCGTGGACGTAGGTAACACACTGTTAGGGAACCACGTAATTCTCTGTGTCGATCCTCTTTATTGTTCTCGTTCGATCTCTTGTTACAACAAGAACCGAACTAATTTAAACCCATCATCAAAGTCATCCACGGTGGCGCAATCTGTGTCGGATCTCATGTCGGCGCTAGGTTGTTCTTCTTACGGGATCTAAAGAAGCGGAGATTATTTGGGTTTAAATGATACTCCCCTTGTCCCTTTTTAATCTTCCCATTTCTATTTAAAGTGTCCCCCTTTGTTCTTTTCATTTCTTACTTTTTTTCCATTTTTAGAAGTGTTCAAATTACAATATTGTTCTCATGTAAAACTAAAAATTACTCCAAATCATACCCCTTTTATCATTTTTAATACTTTTTTCACACTTTCAGCACATTTTCACACTTTTCAACAACTTCCTCCCACTATCCAACACTTTTCTCTCTCATCAAACCCACAAATTTAATTTTATTAATTCTTGTACAATTTGAGAAATCAGAAAAGCAAATAGGGACAGAAGGAGTATCTGTTTTTGGGCAGAAAAAGGTTAGAAAAAAAGGGGAAACATTTTTCATAAAGAAAACTAGAAAGGGAAAATATGGAAAGTGTGTGGGACCTTTAGATGCGAAATGATTTCTCACTTTCTAAGCGAGACAAATAGCATTCTCATACTAATTTTAACCACCCTCCAACTATTCTTTGTGTGGAAACATAAGGTGGATACAAATGCTTATATGTCTTTTTTTAATAATTTATTTTAGATAGAATTAAAAATCTATCAAATCTGAAAATTAGTTATTTTTTACATAATAGATTGAGGGTGAATGACAAATTTCTAGGCTCTAATTAGCACAATTGGGGGCATGTTCGGTCGGCTTGCACTAATGTGAGGATGTCGATTGGTGTGTTGCGAAGGCGTTGATTAGTGTTGTGAGGCATGGACTGGTGCAACTTGGGGGTTCGACTGATGTTGTGGGAGGGCCTGGAATAGTGTTGTGAGAGGTTGTGGACTAGTGCGACTAGAAGGTTCCATTGGTGCCGCGAGAGGGTTTGAACGGGCATGACTAGGCTGCTGCGAGTGACTATGGGCTCAAGACAAAGGGGCTTGATTGATTTCAAAAGGGCATTTTTTTATAAGGAGAGGAATTATAGGGGATCACATCCACTCATCTAGATATAGACGACCCTAACGTATCTTGATGGTTAAGACCTAAGAGGTGTAGATTGGATGCCAAATGGATGGTTGTCAAAGCGAATGTCTGCTTTGCTAAGTGGTCCGACACTTTGTTGACTTCCCTAAAACATGGGAGATTCACCACCTCTAAATCTAATTATAATTTTGAGAAATTCACCAGTTCTGAAGTTTGTGACTAGGCTTAGGTTGTCGCCTTTAATCTCAAGATGGATAATACCATATCTAGAAGCCTCCTGAATGCCTTTTCTGAGCGCAAGAGCTTCCGTCATGAGCAATGACTATTTCTTTGTGGTCCCATTCAACACCGCGGCCGGTTTGGCTTCCTGATCATGAACGATGATTCCAAATAAGGTGGCTTCCGTATTGTTTTTTCTTGCATCAAAGTTGAGTTTATGGTGGACTTGACTTAGACGGCTTCATAATCGCTTAATTTGCATAATCTATTAAATCCACCTAAACTCGGTAAACTTGTCTCGATTTTTGCCATTTGATTTTTTTTCTTTTTCTCTTGGTGCTCCCGTATCATAATAGTAGATTTTGTAAGTTTACAAAAAAAAAACAAATAGTATATTTTATCCGATAACTAAAAAGTATGTTATGAGTTTTATTGGTTTATACTAATGAATTCAAATCGCATCAACGTGTTGTTGGAGCCTCCCTTACTCGATGTCTTGTGCTTTGCACTCGTTATTGGCTGTTTTTTTTACCGATTTTGTCCGATTATCGATTCATTCGGTCTCTCAATTTTACTAGGTCTATTTTGGTCAATCAAATCCTTACCTCATCCAAAAAATAGCGAATTTACTGTGTTACATGCGGAATATAAAATCTAGGTGTACATTTAAACAAATCCACTATCTTATCCCTATTCTATTAAGGATTTATTTCCGTCTTTTTACCCTTTTTATTGTGATGCTTTTGTATTCAGGTGTTTGTGCAAGACGATTCTTGTTTTAACTTTGTTGATCCTACATCCATCATTTTCATTGAATAGCATCACAAATCCTTGCAAAACAAGGACTGACATTGGTGTCATGATTTGGAGGTTCAATTTTGCTCAATTTTTTCGCCTAGATCAACTATAAAACCCTAGCTTTATTAACATAATAGACAACCTAGATAGTCAAAATTCCCAAGATTTTGTATCGAGTAAATGAATAGAGCTTTCCATCTAAATTCCCTTGATTTTGGCACCCAAATAGTCTAGTTATTCTTGATAGAAACACTACAAGAAGATTATAATATGAATTTTTTTGATGGAAGGAGTTGTCACATTCTTTGTCCACCCAAGGGTTTTTATTAAAAATAATAAGAAAAAGGAATAAGTAGTCATCAATCGAGGGATAGCCGACTCCTTAAATTATCAAACAACAAAAAGAAATCCCCTCGGGAAGGGCAGACAAATCATGAAGTTCAATAGGAAAATTAAACGCTAAAGAAGTGAAGGAATACGCTACTCATTTTGCCTTGCGATAAATAGGATGGCCTTAGACAAGTCAGTCCTTTCTTAAAAAGTCTTGACAACTAGTTACCAAAAGCCTTTGTTCAAAAGCCCCAAAACCAGATGGGAGTTCGACTCAATTTGAAACTACCAAAAGCCTTTGTTCCAAGCCAAATCGAGACCACGGATGTATCTCAAAGCTCCGCCACAGGCACCAAGCACGAGGCCTAGTTATGAACAAAACCACCTTTCCACATTCAATAATTATCTCTTAAAATCCCCGCATCAGTTGCACTTCCACCATTTCTCACGGCTACATCCGTATTGATTTTAATCCATTCCTATTTTGGGCTAATCCATGAAATAGCACCAATACTTAGGACTTGGATCAAACATGCTAACCTTATTATTCAAAGCAAAATTGTACTTCTTACAACGGTCCAAGATTAAAGTATGCCTATCAAAATTGGTAGACTTGTCTTGAAAATACTTCTCATTTTGTCACTTCCAAGTCCACCAAAGGGTCATTTTAAAGCATGAGATTTGAAAAATATTGTCATCTACTGTATGCTTAGTCATGCGATTGTTCCTCACCCAAGTAGAAAACGATGCCTGAAAAAAAAGGAAACGTCATTGTCAATAAATTTGAAATTAATTCAAGTGGAGATCACCTGATTACAGTTCCAGAAACAAGTGCTTAGAAGTCTCATCTCCCACACTGTAGAAGATGAAAACAACTGATCCAACAAGATGACGATGTTGGTGTTCCTAGTTGGTCATAACACCTCCTTTAAGGTAGAGCTAGACAAAATAATGGATTCGCTCGAGGACATCAAGCTTCTAAACCCTCTTGAAGACTTCCGTGTCAACAAATTGATGATATGTAACTTCCTAACTCACTTCATAACCTGACGCCATAGTGTAATCTCCACTCATATTTCTATCCTAGCAAAGGGTGTCTTCCTTGTCCTCTCCCTTAATATGAGTATCAACAATCTTGAGGCAAATTTTGGTTGGTATGAGATCAAAGAAGGCATTCCGGTCCCAAACCTTATTAATAGCCCAATACAAACAACCCTAGCATGAAGACGACTAGGTTTAATATCGACAACTACAAGCTCTAACAACGGTTAGTTGACAATCCACTTATCACGCCAAAAATCAATGGTCACTCCTTTTCCAATAAGCCAATGAGCGCCTTTAGTCACAATGGCAGAAATTCCAGTATGAATACCCCGCTAGGTATGTGATGCAGCCAGAGACGCTCATATAGCCTTGTTAACATACTTTTGCTTGATAACCAGAGTCCATACTTTACCCTCCTCCATGACAAGCCTCCAACGTAGTTTAGTAATCAACACATGATTTAATCTTTTCGATGCACCTATACAATCAGTTTTGATGTATTTTTTAGTTGTTTTAAATCTTTTGATGTACGTACATATGGGTTTTGATGCAAATATGACAATTAGTTTTGATATACCTATGATTAGGTTTAATGCATGCACAAATATATACACGTACATATTTTTAATACACATTCAATCATTTTTATGCTAATACAACCATTTTTAATTCACAATACAATTTTTAAAACATATCTCGTATGCCAAAAATTCACTCCTATCGTTTAAACTCGGTTTCTTTTAATCCAACATCTCGTATTTATTCCTATTTTGTATATAAACACCCGGTCTTAAGAGTTCTCTACCCATTAATTAATTAGATTTTAATATTGAGCAACAACCGTTTGAGCTCAACATACGTAAGATTTATAACAACCTGAGAACCTGAGACAGTCAAACTCAATGCGGATATAGGTGAGACACCTAAACCGTTATGCACACGTACCATAATATTATTATGGAGTTGAACATTAAGGTTGATTTGTCTTGGGCAACTAAAATTCAAACGCCACCCACACATGCACATCTCTGTCGACTTATCATGAAGTAATTAATACCGATCGAGTTCATTGATCATTTTAAAATGTACGTTATGCACAAATATTATTCGATGCGCATATATCCTACGTACCTAAATAACTACTACTTGAGTAGAGCGCCTCCTACAATATTGCACGTCTATTTTAAGCATACCGGAATGGGAGACTCCCCATATTAAATTGGTTACGTGTCCACTACAGTCTGCAAGTAACTACGGAGGAGCACGTACATCCCTTGGCCTTTCAAGTTTTTTGAATCTATTTCATTCTGTTAGCTTCGATCAGGAAAATTGCAGTGATTGGATTATAGGATTCGATTTTTCTAACCGTAAAAGAGCTTTAAAATAGACATTTTTTTCTTCTACTATATTTATTTAGCTTTATTTACATGTTTTTATTTATTAATTTATTTAGAATTTTTTGTTAGGGCTTAGCATGGGTCGGTTCAAACCGAAATTTTAAGCCGATCGATCGAACCGAACCAAAACCTATATTATTCAGTTTAGTTTAGGAATTTCATGAATTTCGCTTCAGTTCGAATTTCTTAAAGAATGTGTAGGATCGTTAGTACATCTAAGTCGCCGACCACAGTGTATACGCAACACTGAAGTCGATTCTCTTGCACTTTTAAGGATCAAGCAATCCCCATTCCGTGCACCTTAGGGCTCGATTCTCTCTTACGCGCCTCTCATCACTTTCACTTTGACGCCGATCACGCCGTCACTTCTTCTCATTGCCACGACCACGAGCTGATTTTGACCTTGTGGATGGGTCATAACGATCCATGTCGCGGTTACGTGAAATTTTGCGGCGATTGCTTCGGCCGCGACCACCGCGGGGGCTGCCACGGTCGCCGCCAAACTTACTACGACTAGGGCTTCTGCGACCGCGACGATTTCCACGATCACGAGAATTCTCCAAGTCATCCTAGGTCGAGTCTCGAGACAAGGAACGGTCCGCGGCTCGAGACCTCTTGCGCGGGCGTGACTCGTGTCTCTCGTCCCTTCGTTGACCCCGAGGTGCTCTACGATCGCTCTCATAGTCAACTTGTATCTCTTCATATTCCTGGTCGGTGCTCACCGGCTTGGGACTACGACGATTATCGATGAATTCGATAACGCTAGCGAGTCGTCGATTAGTCCTTTCGATTGTCGATTCGTCGACGGGGTTCTTCCCTTGAACCTTATCTAATGAGTACTTCAATCTAGCGATCTCTTCAAAGGCTTAGTCCAGGCGGGACTCTGCTTGGGCGCACTTGCTTTGAATTTTCTCATTCTCTCTCAAAACGGAGGCTAGGGCGTGTGTGAGTTCAGCCTCCTCTTCATTTTCTACGGGGGTGGATGCCCTATTACCGTTGTTTCGCCCAAATACTAAAGATGTGCAGTGTCATCATGTAGGGGATTGGACCCGGTGTGGCTCGATTGACCATGCTCAAATTCTGATTCTGCGCTCGGCTTAGGGTTGGCACGGGATCCGAGATGCGAAGCTGTGCTTGGATGAGGTCGCGACTTTCCAAATCTTGATCGCGACTACGATCCTTGACCGTGGTTACTCGTCTTGGTTCGGGCGATTGCCCACGACCCTGTGAACTTTGATTTCTTTCAGACTCAGCAACGTACATTGTTGAGTCCCATAGTTGGCCAAATCCATCTGATTCGGACCGCGTAGCATTACGACCCTCGATTACGTCGCTTGACTTAGACCCCTGACAGCTCCCGCGATGAGAGGTAGTGTTTACGGTTTGGGACGGGTCACGATTTAGGTCGTCTTCAAGCTAAGCGCCTTGCTCGGTGCGTGCTAGGGTTCGATCCTCCGAGCGAATATCGGAGTTCGTGTGATTTCCCATGGGGCCGCGGTCGCGGCTTTCCAAGCAGCGATCGCAATTTTGGTCGTTGAGAGCATCACATGCGATTTCGCTTTGTGTAGTTGCTTCGGGACCATGAAAGGTCACTTCTTGTTCTTCAAGGATCGACCGTACACCATAATTGCGTGGATCGATTGCTCGTTCCCCATGGACGGCACCAACTGTTAGTGCACAAAAATTCGTCTTTATGTCGTAATTAAATGCTCTTCTTGACTCGCCCTTTGATCTTCCGTTCCAAACTCCTTCTTCAACCTAAAACTTGCAAAACAATGGATACAGGGTCGGGGGCAGGTACCCCTAATCCACCTCCGATGCCTTAATCAAAAGAGCAGTGTGTCGATTGAATGTCGAGATAAAAGGTAAGACTTGATAGCGTGCTCCGAATATAAGTATATGCAAGATGCTTAGAATACACAATGAAGACATGTATTTATAGTGGAAGAAAGGGGGTAGGGGGTCGAAAATCCTCCCCTAGGGCCAACCGCTATTTGCCTTGTCACCCAAGCAAGTGGTATCTTTTTGCTCCCCAATCCACGTGAAAATTCCATCTATCGTCTAAGATAGAACCTTCCACTATATCGATTTAACTATCATAATAAAGAAGACAGGTTTACCATAATAAATATTATATTTAAAGTAAAAGATGACATAATAAATAAATAAACCTTTTTGACAGAAAATAGATGATCATTAAATTTTTTCGATCCGCTTACAAGTGATAATTCATATATTTATGTTATGGAAAAAAATCTTATCTTGGTCTCTTAAATTCATCTGAAATCCCCAATTCTGGTGAGCATCTAAGATTTGATTATATTTTTTTATAAAAAAAATCTCTTTCATTTGATATTAGAAAGGTGAAGTCATTCCCTATATATATATATCCTCTCACCATTCCTCGTACAAACCTCATTCTCGCCCTTCTCTAATCACCAAGAAAAACTAGCTCTACCCAACTACCAAATCACCATGAAAACAGCCCTAATCCACCTCTCCCTAATCCTCCTCGTCTGGCCGTCCTTAGCTTGGGCAGCCAACAACTACAACATCGTCGACTTCGGGGCGGAGGCGGGCGGCCAAACCGACTCCTCGGCCGCTCTCCAAAAGTCGTGGGCCGCCGCCTGCTCCTCGGCAAGCCCCTCCACCATCCATGTCCCTTCTGGAAAGTTCCTGGTGGCGTCTCCCGTCGTTTTCCGTGGTGGCAAGTCGTGTAAGAGCAACGACATTACCTTCCGGATCGACGGCGTCCTGACGGCTCCCTCTGACTTCCAGGCGCTTTCCTCGGCCCACACGTGGCTGTATTTCGATGATGTCGTCGGAGTCTCCATCTATGGTGGAATACTCGAGGGTCAGGGCGGATCGCTCTGGTCTTGCAAGAAAGGATCTAACCACAATTGTCCGAGGGGAGCCACGGTAAGTAGTGTTTTAAAAAGTTTTTTGAGTAGAATTCTAAAACTCTATAGTAGATTAAAATGAAGTTGTTTCGGTTAATCGCATGTGTTATTGCTTCGTTAATGTGCAAACATATGGTTGAGTTAATTCAGTCGATTTAATCGTGTTTTTGTGAATTAATTCAATTTGGTCTATTATTATTAAGGTTACAATTATTCTATCATATTAGAAATATCTTTGATGTTTTGCAATTATTTGCATATATCATTTCGGATTTCATGCCATGGATTTTAGGTTGTTTCATTGAACAGTACGATTTTAGGTAAAGTATTGAATAACTTACTCGTCATTAATTAATTAATTAATAAATAAGGAGTATATATGATCTTTGTTTTCTAACTAAATTTGGTGTATACATGCATATAAATATGCGTGTTTGTGGTGCCACAGACATTGGGATTCACGAACTCGCAAGACATAGTGATAAATGGACTAACGTCCGTCAACAGCCAGTTATACCACATTGTCTTGAACGGCTGCAAGAATGTCAAGGTACAAGGCGTGGTGGTGTCGGCTCCACCCCAAAGCCCAAACACCGATGGCATCCACGTCGAGGACTCCACCGGAGTCGACATCCTTAACACCAAGATCGCTACCGGAGACGACTGTGTATCCATAGGTCCCGGTACCAACGACCTCTTCATCGAGAACATCGTTTGTGGGCCCAGTCACGGTATTAGGTACGTATCAACAACTAATTCGATCTTATACCAATTAATAGCCACAAAAATGTATATTAACGTGTACATAATTTTATTTTTGTATGTTGGCTTTTGTAGTATTGGAAGCCTAGGGAAGAGCTCAATCGAAGCCGGAGTACAAAACGTGACGGTCAAGTCATCCGTATTCAGAGGCAGCCTGAACGGCCTAAGGATCAAGTCGTGGGCAAGGCCGAGCACTGGATTCGTAAAGGATGTACTCTTTCAACATGTGACGATGATGAACGTACTCAACCCCGTCATTATTGACCAACACTATTGTCCTGACCATAAGGATTGCCCTAACGACGTAAGCAACTTATTATTAATGCACATGTCATTACGAATCTGAATTGATCATCAGGTCTAAAAATTAAACCAAAAAAACATATCTGTTTTGTATTTTTTAGGTTTCGGGGGTCAGTATTAGCAATGTGAAATATCAAGACGTTGTTGGATCGTCAGCTACTCAAGTCGCGCTGAAATTTGATTGCAGCTCCAAGTATCCGTGCAAAGATATTGTAATGGAGGATGTGAATCTAACCTACCAAAACCGACCGGCTTTATCCTCTTGCACCAACGTCGTAGGGCGTGTTTATGGTGTCGTTGAGCCATCCGGATGCTTATGATTAAGAGTAGTTTATCCTTTACATTCCTTATATTGGCTAATTAATTTGTACATCATAGCATTCCCATCTAGAGTAATTTTATGTTTGAAGTTACTAATTATCATACAAAACGCTAAATTTAGCAGTTGATCAATTAAGCAATATAATACAAGTTGTTTTTTAATTAGATGGTTAAGATATTATAAATTCTACTGCGCAAAATGTATTTGCACAAGTGCACAACATAGTTGAAGGCTAAATCAATCTGCCGAAGTGACGTACAATTGGGAAGGTTTCGTGGTAAAGTAGTAAATAAAACTCGTCTTATACATGATGACACAAGATGAGCAAATGGCGTAACAGTTTGAATATGGCGGAATAACCAACGGAAGCCGTCACATTTCGGCGATGATTTCGCCTCTGATTTCCTATGCTTTGGTGGATGGACTACCATGACTGTTTTTGATTTTATGCATTAAGTTTGCATATTTCGCCTCTATTTCTTTTCCCTATATGTACCTGTCATGTTTCTTGGATTATTTACAAGTGGTATTCAGGTTCGTATTTTCATGTTTCTTGGATTATTTACAAGTGGTATTCAGGTTCTTATTTTTGCAACTTTAGCCGCAGCTTATATAGGCGAATCTATGGAAGGTCATCAGATTCCATTTTCTTTATTTCGTACGTAATTTAATTCAAATTAAAATTTTGTTTTATTTAATAGTATGGAAATGCATTCATTTCTTCTGCATCGACGCAACCTATGATACTATCGGAGTGAAACAGGGCATCTAAAGAAGACTATGATACTATCGGAGTGAAACAAGGTATCTAAAGAAGACTAGAGGCTATATGTTAGTTAGTAACAAGTAAACCCTTTGCTTTGCATGTAAAAAAAAGTCTCATAATTTTTTGAGAGAAACACCAATCACAAAGTCTAAGACGGCCCATAAAGCATTTGAACCTGATCAACTTTGTAAGCCTACTTGGGGATTGAACATTTATCCGAAAGAACGAAACTCCTTGTAATGTATGATGTCAAAAGCGGGAATTAACCAGGGGAATAAATTTAAAGGGAGGGATCTAAAAATTGAAAAGCATGCCAAAAGGAGAATTAACCGAGAGAATAGATTTAAAGGGAGGGATCTAAAAACTGAAAACCATGTGGATATTAAGCTTAGAGGAACTTTTTATGATTTTTGTGTTTGCTTTGTATGCTATGATGTTTCTTGTATGCTTCACAAATCTTATCAAGACAGCTTGTTTGTCACCATCAAAAAGGGCAAATTTGTTAGAAGTTTAGAGTTTTGATGGTTCCAAGAAGTCAAATGACTTCGATGTCGCATGTCGAATCGGCGACTCGACAAAGTCACTTACATGACCAGTTGGCAGGAAAACTATTGATGGAAGGAACGCACATATCGTGTGCGATTGTTTGCAGGATAACTGGGGCGTTTATTTATGGAGAAAATCATCACAAAAGAGTGCAAAAATTAGAAAAATATGAAATAATTCTCTTGTGATATTTTATATGTGCGTACATGTTATATTATGAAAGATTTGTAAAGATTCAATGTGTGTCACTTCCCTAATCGAATGGGAAATGATATCACACGAGATCTCTCTTACTCTAGCTTAAATACCTCAATGTTTAGGATAGAAGGGAAGACGTTGAGCATAACTTGTAATCTTGTGTGAAAGAAAGAGAGAACATGTGCATGGGACTCGTGCAAGTGGCGTGGTCGAGTGTTCTTAGGCATGGCGTAATATTGAGAGTGTAGGTGCAAAGGTAGAGCGTGGTTCAAGGTTGTGGGATTTAAAATTGTACACGAGAGAGCTTTGTAACCCTCAAGAAATCAATTGAGTGAGTCTAAGGACTCTTGAAATCCGACCAAGTGAGAAGCTTGGAAGGAAGTGATTTTTCTTTAAGTAGACTAGTTGGTTTACGAATAGTTTCCACTATACATCGCTTGGTCATTTACAGTTTCCACTATCCATGTGTCAACTAGGCCAGTTCCCTTAGTTGCAGTTGCGAGGGTGTGTTAGAATGTCCATCCCACATCTAAGAGTTGTGATTAAATTGAACTAATATATAACCCATTGAATTGTTGTTTTGTCCAAGTGTCAACTAGGCCGGTTCCCTTAGTTGCATTGGCGAGGGTGTGTTAAATTGTCCATTCCCACATCTAAGAGCTGAGATAAAACTGGACTAATATATAACCCATTGAATTACTCCTCATATTCCCAATTGGTTTTAGGATGGAACCCCACTAGGCTAATATGGTATCAGAACCGACCCTCTCCTTTCCCACGTAATTGAGTCATGTGCCTTTTTCATGTCCAGTTTGACTGTCATCCATCCCTCCATTCCTTTATTATTATGAAAAGGATAGAAAATTTCATGTGCAATAAAAATATTGTCACGTGTGTATATATGTTCCTTTTTGCTAGGCATGGGTCCGGTTTCACTGGAGCTAGGGAATTAGCCAGTTTGGAACCAATCCGAAATTGGCGGGAACTGGGACCATACAAAACTGAAGTTGTCTAGAATCGTCGGTTCAGTTACGGTGTGCGATTACGATCCCGGTTCTCCAGTGAACCATGGAATTGGTGGTTTCAGCCGGTTCTAAACCACCGATTCGGAACCGTGGAATTGGATGGAACCCGCGATCGCGACATCTTGGCCCGCAGTTACGGCCGAACAATTTTTTTATTAGTATGGTTGGTTCCAAAACCGGAACTGGATGGAACCGTGGAGGCGGCCAGGCTCCGGTTATAGTTCCGGTTCCAAGTTTCGAAGGAAGTAGAACCGGACCCAAGTCTACTTTCTACACCTAATTAAGGCTCCTTAGAAAATTTCATGTACAGTGTTGATATCAAAAGGCAAGTACTGGGCCAAGTGGACTTAATAAAATTGCAAACTTAATGAGGAAAAATAGGAGATCCTTTTTTTTTTGTCGAGAGCATTGCTAATGGAAATTGAAACAGAGATCTCATGGTACTAATATAAAATCCTCACATTGGAGACCCTTTTTAAAGACCATGTCTATTTAGTTATTAATTTGCTAGTAAGATGCGTGTTAGTGTACAAAAATTCGTCTTTAATGTACTGATTGAATACTCTTTTCGACTCTTTTCTTGACCTTCCGTTCCAAGCTCCTCTTCAACCTAGAATCGGCAAAACAATGGACACAGGGGGCGTGGACCCCCCCAATCCACCTCTAATGCCTAAATCAAAAGAGCAGTTTGTCGATTGAACGTTGAGGTAAAGGACAAGGCTTACTAGCGAGCTCAACGAATATGAGTATGCTCATTCGCCATGTATTAATAATGGAGGAGAGGGGGAGAGAAGGTCGAAAACTCTATCTCTTAACTAAGGCGGGCAGATAATGTTCTAGGCCTAACAAACGATTTTTTGTTCCCCAATCTTCGCGGAAATTCTATCTTTAGACTAAGATAAAATCCTATATTATAACGAATAACTGTCACATTTAATTTTATAATAAAATATATAATTGAAAACAAACATAATAAATATTTTTATAGCAGATAATAGCGAAAATAATTATGACAATTAATTTTATCCGCTCATGTCATAATGAGCTCCACGATCGATGTTACTTGTTAGTATACATTTATGCAATTATAATAATATTTGTTGGTACAAACTATATATTTAAGGGCGTCTTAGTACGAAGGCGAAGGGCGCGCAGTTATAAATTAATGTACATACATCGATATTAGCATAAACAAATTTCATCCATATCACGCCAGTAATATATTATACACTTGTGTAATTATAATATATGTTGTTGGTGCGAACTATTTAAGGGTGTCTATCAGCAAAAGCTGGCGACGAAGGGCTAATTATCATTTAATCTACTAAGCCAGAATGGAGAAGATGAGGTCAAGTAGTTTGAAGCTTTTGTGTTTGGTGTTTGTGAATCTGATTGCTCTATCCATTGCCAAAAGAAATGTTCGTTCTATAGATTGGGTGGTATGTTACATTCTCTTTCCATCGATCTCTCTTCTTCTTTTGCCTTAATTTATTTTGGATACTTGAAGAAACTCATGAGTTTTAAAATTAATATTGTCTTACTTGTGTTTTTAAAGGTTCAAGAGACTTCATACACAAGGCTATGTAGTACAAAGAAAATCTTAACGGTTAATGGAAGGTTTCCTGGTCCAGCTTTGCATCTCTACAATGGCGATCGATTAAGAGTCAACGTCCATAATCAAGCCAGTAACGACGTCGCCATACATTGGTTAGTAATAGTTCATTAATTATAGTATGTAATCCTGGAGAAGATCTCAAAATATGGAAAATTAATTTTATAATGATTAAAAAATCTATATAGTACTTGTGCTTATGACCCGGCAACCGTAGCTAAACGGACAAGTCATTGATTTTGACAACGCAAATTTGATCTCTACTGATTTTTTTTTTACGGTCAAATATGTAACGCAAATTAAAAAAAATTAATTTTTTTTGTATGGCTACAAATTTGACAACGCAAATTTAACCAACAAGCATGTAACGTAGTGAGAGGGGCTACGCTTCCCTTCGTTGAGGTCGAGTGTTCGATTCTCAGCGAAGGAGAAATGAACTTGTTGGGAGAGCATATCTCACCCAAAATAAAGGGGCCCTCGCGAGACTCGAACTCTAGACGTAGGCGTTTGATGGAGCAAAACTCTCCGCTAAACTAGGGTGGCAATGATAAAAAAAAAAGAAAATATATATTTAATTATTTATGAACTTAATTATTTGGAAAAATGGGTCAGGCATGTGCGAATGGGGGTATCTCTAGGGAAAAAGTAAGAAATTAAAGAGAACGTGCGTTGTTTTAAGAGTACGTATGTGGGTTTTCACGGGTAAATTTTATCCTAATAAAATGCGTTTTTCTTGAAAAATATGTTTACGGGGGACTTATGTGCAATTTGTAAAGTTTATGCATAAGCATTGGCTTAAAAGTGCATGAATAGGGTCTAAAAATATATAGACATTGGCCTAAAATTTTCGAACTATAATTATCATGTGCATGATTTTTTCGAAAAACATAAATGTTTGTCTTCATGTGCATAAAACTTTTGCACTAATTAATGTAATGTGCTTTTATTTTTTATTTTTATTTTTTTGGTCGAATGCTTTTATTTTTTATTTGACTGCCCACAAACATCCCCCAATTTCTTAAAGGACCAGCCATTCGCATTCAATCTTGACCCATAATTTTAGGTACGCACTATACTAAGATTGAATTTGTTAGGCATGGTGACTGGAAGTATGTTAAACCGAACCCTGTCAAGCCGGGAGGTAATTTCACTTACGACATCAAACTTTTGGACGAGGAAGGAACACTATGGTGGCACGCTGACAACGACTGGTCACGTGCCACCGCTCATGGGCCGATATTCGTCTACCCTAAGCCTGCGAGAAAATATCCATATTCTCTGCAACCCGATGCACAAATTCCAATTGTTGTTGGTATGTTATACATACAACTCTTACGTACTATTGTATTTAGGTTAAATTAAATTAGTACGTTTGTGTTTAATGATTTTCCCCTTTAAATCCATGCCATTTAAAAGGAACATGGTACAAGGGAGATTTAATGCAAATGATGGAAGAAGCATTGGCAAGTGGAAGAGAAACAAAGAGATTGGATGCTCTTACCATTAATGGTCAGCCCGGGGATACTCAATCATGCTCCATAAAGGGTAAATAAAGTTTGGTTTTTTCATATTTGATAACTACGTACAAAAACCCTGAATACACATATTTATTGAGAAATAAAATACTACTTATTAGCTTAATCTTTTGGATAAAAAGATGAATCTGATCTAACTTAAGAATTAAGTTAACTTTCTTTCACTTTCTTGGTCGAAACTTACATTTTTGAAATACATATATGCATGCAGACATGTTCAAAACGACAATAGAGCACGGAAAAACGTATCTTTTACGCATAATCAACGCTGCCATGGACGAAGAGTTGTTATTCGTTGTGGCAAATCACGAGCTCGTGGTGGTTGCGGTCAATGCCGCTTATGTGGAACCCTTCTCAACCAACTCCGTCACGATCGCCCCGAGCCAAACGATGGACGTCCTACTCGTCGCAAACCAGCCCCGTAGTCATTACTACATGGTGGCTCGAGCTTTTGGTGGGATCATGGCCACTGCCATTGTCCAGTACGAGGGCGATTATGTTCCGCCGGTCAATGCCACCTTCCCTACGCTCTCCAACTCCAACCATGGTGGTGTTGAGCGTTATTCAAAATTTAGTCTAGTTGATTATAATGCTGTTGTTTCTTAGTCCATGTGTAAGAGATGATCGATCGATTTGAGTTAATAAAGGGCCCACTACTAGCTTAAGGAGCAAATATCTCAGAATCAAGTCATGAGAATGGAGCACTGTTAAATGTTTTTTTTTTCCAAATAACATACTCCCTTCGTTTTTGATAAATTTATCATTTTAGATTTTATTTTAAAAATTATAAAATTACTTGATTTGACTTAAATATTTTTAATCTTGTTAATATCCTTCTCCTTATTTTATAGATTTGTGTGAATACTTTTAATTAGTAGGGATATTATTGAAAAAAAAAGGATTAAAATAAGGCTTCGTTCGGCAAATCGATACTTATCAGTGTTGATGTTGATGTTGATATGATGTTGATGCTGATATACTTATATGGTTGTTGATGTTGATCTTGGATGTTGATATGGGATACTGATATGAGTTGTTTATTTTCCAAATAATCCGGGATGTTTTCGGTAAATTAAATTGCTAATATTTTAAGCAAGAGGTGTAAAATTACTAAAAAATTATTTTTTGGTAATTCCCACCTACTTATATTTTGGTAGAAAAGTTAGCTTATTTGAAATAAGGTTGTGGTTGTTGATTATTTTTTCAACAGATAAGTATCGGAAATAAGTAACTTATTTCAAATAAGCAAATTTTGTCGAACACGTAAAACGATACTTATTTTTTCCAGATAACTAATTGGGTACTTATAAGTATCCAGATAAGTATTGCCAACGGAGCCTAAATCAAATAACAACTTTTGTTAAACGAGAAAATCAAACTAAAATGACAAGTATAATTACCTCAACGAAGGAAATACTAAACATAAATTTTTTCATACTAAGTATGCACTTTAGTATATTAAATTTGTACTTTTATATAAGATGTAAGTCTAGATAAAATGTACGTTTAATAGCATTTTTAGTCCATAAATATGCATTTTTAATGTTTATATGTGCACTTTTAGTGCTTGAATATACACATTAAATATATAGTTTGTGAATCCAAGACTAAAAAATTGAAAAATGAAAAAAAAAGATTCAATAACAATTTTTCCATTCAAGAGCAATTTCTTTCAATTCACTTCCATTTCAAGGATGAGTGTGATTTCGGAGCTGGGGGAGACACGGATTTAGAACCAAAGGGTGAAGGATCGCACGAGATTCTGGATGTCGCCAATTCTATTGTTCTAAAAAACGCTAGGCAGACTCTAAGAAAAAAGGAACCGTTTAACGCTTATGCGGTTTAAATGGGTGACTATACGTACGGACTAGACGGTCTCTTAAACGGGTTGAAAGACTAGGCGGACTAGTACATTTTAAGTTTTTTAGCACTTAGGCGGGGCCTAGACGGAGCTAGGCAGGGATTTTCAGAACAATGCCTCCAATAGCGTTAGCCGTGACGATGGTGTTGGATCGACGTGTGTTATTACGAGTAAGGAACATTTATAGAAATTGTTCCTTAGGCAATGGAATTGAAGAGATATGCGAGTAAACAAGTAAAGCAACACGAACAATTCCTTCTAGAGAAATCCCACAACAACCAACTAGTTGTGTGGCTAAACTTCTACCTCCCTTGGAGGATTTTAAATGACCTACTTGTATTATTGATTTGTTCCTTAGTACAAAAGCAAGATCCGATTTTGAATGACCTACTTGTATTATTGATTTGTTCCTTAGTACAAAAGCAAGATCTGAACTTCTTTGTTCATAACAATCACCAAACTCTAGTAACACTAACGAATCTATCAACTCAATTCCTAAGCGAACAATTAAACTCAACTAAGACAATAAATCAAACCTTAAATAGGAGATTGACTCAGTTTCCTTTTGAATGAAAACTGTTCTCTTCCTCGTCATCGAGATCGAACACTCATCGTCAGTGACTTCTCTTGATCTTTCTCTCTATCTCTGACGTGCTCACTTTAGGGTTCTTCTTTTTGTGATCTTGGAGAAGTGATTTGACAATCACTATTCACTTGTATTTATAGCCCAACTTGCCATGATGCCAAATCTTATCTTTAAGGTCAAGGTCTGAAATGCCATTTGTCTTGTTGCCCAAGTATTGCATTTCTCCAACATGTTACTCTCCAACATGTGACTATTGGGTCTCGAAAGGAGGCGAAGCGGAAGACTTTGATGAAGAGAAATCTACGAAGGAGATCTCTAGGGTTCGAAACCAACGTTGGATTGGCTCGAGCAAGTAACAAGAACGAGTGTTTGAGAGCTTTGAATTGTAAAGAACCAAGTGGCGCACTAGACAAGATGATAGGAGCGTCCCTCAACTATATATGATATATTCAAGTCTAAAATGTGCGTAAATAATAAATGAGCTCGAGAGGTCCTTATAAAGAGGTGGCTCTCGAACCCTAACAAGCAACAAGGCTTAATGGACTAGGGTTTGCATGCAAGTAAGGCCCAACGTCCAATAGCTCATAAATGGAAATATGATAAAATAGGGAAATACATAAAATACGACAAAATCCTACGCCATGGGGGTCGTCAAGGCCTAGGGAGTCTCGGGCTGGCCGGGAT
Organism: Fallopia convolvulus; assembly: GCA_964016875.1. Taxonomy (NCBI): domain Eukaryota; kingdom Viridiplantae; phylum Streptophyta; class Magnoliopsida; order Caryophyllales; family Polygonaceae; genus Fallopia; species Fallopia convolvulus. The sequence continues at coordinate 35,355,853 of OZ024737.1, forward strand.
CGTGTCCGAGCCTAGGCAAAGTCGCATCAGAAACCCCAAACTACAATTGAGCAAAATTAAAAACAAATATAAATTGAACAACCACTAAGGACGAGAGAGGGAGAAAAGGACTATTACCTGCCAAATCCAACAAAACCTGTAAGAGAGCCGAGCAATCTACAATTAAAGATGAAGGAGACCAAAATTTTTACAACCACAGAAAACAGGGAAAGGTGGTGGCGAGAACAATTGCCGACAAGCAAAAAACAAACAAAACTAAGAGAAGAATGTTCGATTAAAGCCAACGAGGGTGGGGGGAGTAGACGTACGACGGAGTGATACTCAAAGAGAGAATCAAGTTAAAGAGGGAAAGGAAGGAGAAAAAGGCAAAGAAAGTCAAAGGAGGGTAAGGGAAGAAAAGCAAAAGAAAAGCCGATGAAAGAGAACGGTAGATAATTTTACTAAATTAGGCAATCAACGGTTCAAGTATATAGGCTTAAACCACCCGCCAGACATTTAGAGTAGGTAGATATTATATATTTTCAATATTGTATTATATAATTTAATAAAAAAAGCCATTTCATAAGAGCGTACTCGCTACTTTTCATAGTAGCGCACCCTCTGGCCGTTACGACCAGAGAGTCTTCAGTCGTAACGACTGGGGATGGTCCAAGCTGTAATGTTGGGTACATTTTGGCCGTAACGACTGGTGTTTTCATAAACCGAGAAACACTAAATGCTCTCACCTACCTTGATTTAATTCGCCGTATACATTTAATCCACTATGGTCGTGAGAGAACCACTTCATTCCATCTCCTCTCCAAAAATATCAAAACCTCTCCATGTTCATCATTCTTCAACAATGAGGATTACACATACTTTTTGGGATTAGAAGATCAAGCATTGCACATCAATCATAATGATGTATGTTTAATTTACTAGTTTGTTCTTAGCTTTCTTCCATCATTCTTCTTCACTCCACCATGTTTATCTTGATATGGTAATGAAGTAGGAAAAAATGATATCCTTGAACTTGCATGTATTGTATAGGCAAACATATGTCATTATTAGCGAAAAACTAGGTTAAAGATGATGTCTTTTTTGGAATACGATCGTAGCTTTTGGATTCAATGTTTGAAGTGTTCTTGATAAGAAAATATTGTGGTTTTAAAGCCTTTTTTCAGTCGTTAGGACCAGAAAGTCATAAAGTCGTAACGACCAGAGAGCCTTCAGCTATAACGGCTACAAGTCCTCTGCCCGTAACGGCAACAAGCCCTCTGGCCGAAACGGCCAGATGTCCTTTGACTGTTACGGTAGTACATCTTCAAATTAACTTTAACAAATTGGACTCTGTTTTTTAAGAAGAGAATGAAGTAAACATTAGACTTGATGCATTGCGGATATAAGATGGACAAGGTGATCCCATATACCACAATTCTGAATATGGATATCACAAGTGCAATTAGAACCAATTTCATTTGCTAGAGATTGGTATAGTAATGGATATCCGTCAATGCATCCAAGTTAGATGCCAACTACTGGTGATTGGGGTCGATACTTTCAAATGCATACAAATCAATATAATAGTGGATATTCTTAGATGTAAACTGATCAGTATAGTAGTGACTATACATAGATGCAACTAGTGGCAAGGTTTGGGCTTCCACCTTTGAGCGACATTCCACAGTTTTTGAAACACGTGGAGGAGGTGGTGCAAGACTTAGATGATTATACAAAGTTATTTACTATAGATAGGATATTTGATAGTAGAGATGAGGTCATACAGTGGGTTAAGACAACTGTTATACAAAATAACATGTGCATACAAATTTGACAATCGAAAAAGTCTACACCATTTGGTCAACTTGTCAAGACTTGGTTGGTATGTGAGAGACAAGGCATTCAAATCCCGAAGAAAAGGGAAGTAAATGAGGTCTAAGAGGCCGTTAAGTCAAAAAATGTGGTTGCAAGTTTGCCTTGACTTGTGTTGAGGGCCCTAGAGGATCGTGGAGGATTGAGGTTGTTCATGAAATTCACAACCATGGGATAAATTCTAGTTTGCATGGGCATGCGCTCTCTGGAAGACTCACCGGTCAAAGCTTAAGTTGGTGGAGTTTATGTCATCAAGCATTTGTAACCCGACCTAGATTGCAATGACATTGAATGATTTCCCACTAAACTACACAAGTAAGAAATAGATATACACATTAAGATATGGTTTTAGGAAGGCTGGGTTGGAGGAGCGAATTGTTGTTCAAGAGTTCTTCCTCCAAGCTAAGGAGAACAACTACTTCATGGAGCAGAGAAAAGACGATCAAAGCAACATGATCACTAATGTCTTCTTCGCTGGTCCAGATTCAAAATCACTTCTTAAGGGATTTTCGTACGTCTTAGTACATGACTCCACCTACGCTACAGACAAGTAAGTCATACTCTTCCTTTTTTAGTTTTATTCACTTAACATGATTCAATATTTATATTCTGTTGAAATCAGCGGCAACGGCCAGAAGGCTTTTGGCCGTAACAGCCAGCTGACAAGTGGTCGTAATCGTCGGATCATCCTCTGGACCTTGTTGCTTCTCGCAAAGATCCATTAGCACTGCGTGTGTTATCCCTCCCTTATCATAGTTGCTATGAAGCCACTCATCATCTAACCTAAACATATCAAGAAACTGTGAAATCTGTTGATCCCTCAACTCGGTCGGGAGCAGTCTCCGCTCATCAATCGGAAGAGTAAATGCATCTCCATCAATCCTGAAACCGAGGATGAGAACCACATCATGTAGTGTATTCATCATCTCTCCCCACAACATATGGAAAGAGCTCATCTTTGGCTGCCATCGCTCAATAAATGCCTCTATCAACGAAGTATAAATGTCATATGCATGACGTGATGCAGATGAGCAAGTCCTCTCTCCCTAACTATATCAATCCAGTCATGATCCTCAACCAACAACCACCTCGACAACTGGGAAGTATGCCCATGAACCTTAAACTGATGACGCTCTTATACAATAATCCTAATAAGATTAAATGTATAAAAGGGGTTAAGATGAGTGTATAGATAAATAACATACCTGACCAACATAGATGTGGTGGGCTACATGCTGCTCGAAGCCCAAAAGCAACTGTAGTATCTACAGGATACCGGGTACAAGACCGGTCAAGAACGGATGAATGTCAAAATATCACGCGCCGATACGTATCCTACGTCCCTGGCCAGAGGAAGGACCAGTTGTAGTCGCATTAACTCCACCGCATGTAGCCTAAGTTTGTGTAGTAGAGGTCCGGCCTCGGCCTCTAGCACGGGACCGTCGAGGCTGGCTCACGGGCGTCGACATCGGAGCCTCCGAGCAAAGGGGTGGGTTCTCTACTACCTCTTCCCTAGGGATCCTAGCAGGTTGTGATGACCACCGAGGTAGGAGACGTCGACATCTCCTAATGTAGACTTGGCTAGCCGAATCAACCTGCTCTTGGTCCCCCCGCTCAGAATGCACGTCGTCTAGTGCCTATGTGGCTCTGACTGCGACGCAACCTACTCCCTCTGTGCATCTCTGCAATGATGACACAATGACCTATCTCCCATCTGAAACAAAAAGTCTAAGCAGAAGAGGTTGTCTCAGAAATATATGAAAAAATGCAACTTACATCCAGAAATGCACTGACCGTAACAACCATAGGTCATTTGGCTGTAACAGTCGGAAGCGCTTCAACCATTATGGCCAGAAGCGCTTCGACCATAATGACCCGAAGCATCATCTTCTTCGACAAGCTTTGGCCATGGCTGTCGTTCACGGCCTTCTTTCAATCTGCAAATTCCCGCAAAACTCGAAGCAAAAACAATTCCCGCACATTTTATGCAATAATTGAATGATTTTCGAACCCTAATTCTCCCATTTCATTCTAGATTTCAAAATCAAAATAAAAAAAAACCTAATTCATGTGCAAAATCTGAAATTTCAAAAAATAACTCAATTTTGACAAATGAACTTACCTTAATAGGGATGTTTGTTGTTGGAATGTTAATTAGGTTCCATCCTCTTACCAATTTGAATGGAGTAGATGGAATTTTAGATTTGGAGTTGAGTTGGAGTAAGGGGAAATTAAAAGAAAGGAGAGTTGGGAGTATAGAAATGAAGTATGGGTGGGTGTGTAATTTTGGGTTAAACTTTTTTATATAGGAGAGGGGTGTTCAACTGGCTTCACATGAAAGCTAAGGTGGAGGAATTTGTTAAGAACTGTGATAATTGCCAGTGTAATAAGAGCGAAAATATTGCTTATTCAAGACTGCAGGGCCGTCCAATGGATTTTGGAGGCCTTGTGCGATTTTTTTAAACTTATGATTAATTCAGGATGTTGAAAGATTAAATTATGATTAAATATTTATTTAATCGTGTTTATTTTACACAACCAATAAGAACTCTATAATATATCTAATAAAATATATATTATGTTAAAATGTTTTAATAAAAATAAAATTTAATTTACTTAAATAGTACATCCATTCATTATATAGGTATGGCGTACAAAATTAGGTGCAACCTATTTCATAATAACCTTGCCCATTCTAACAAAAAAGGATCAAACCAATAAAAACACTAACTAGAAAGGAAATATGGATAATAATAGAAAGATTTTTTTGAAAAAATATAATTGTAAAAATCAATTTGCAAGTATCGAGTAGTGCACTATTAACAACTATTTCCTTTACTAATCATTGGACCACGCTGTTTTTGCTTTACATTACTAGTAACCTATTATATGGGCCCCTAAAATATGTGGGTCCTGTTTCGTTGGGCTGTTTGCACAATCTAATGGACCGGCCTGCAAGACTGTTACAACATTTGCCAATTCCGAAACAAGCATGACAACACATTTGTATGGACTTTGTTGAAGGATTTCTTAGTCATTTGAGAAGAATACAATTATGGCGGTGGTGGATCGTTTTATTAAGTATGCTTATTTTGTTGCCCTGAATTATCTCTTTTCTGCTACGAAAATTATTCAAGAGTTCATGAATACTATTTTCAAGTTACATGGACTGCCGGAGAGCATTGTCTCAGTTGAGATAAAAAATTTGTCCATTTTTGGCAACAATTTTTTTGCGGCATTGTCTCATTTCTTGCAAATTTGGAGGGTGCTCTATAATAAAAAGACTTTAAAAAAATTAAAAAGTGATTTTTTTATTTAAAAATGAAAAAAAAAATGAAAATTTTAGAAACCATTAAAGTGATTAAACCAATCTTTCGTAGAGAGCAAGACATCTGATCGAGTTTTATGGAAGATAAATGATGGATAATCTGTAATTTCGCAGACGAAGCTTTGAACTCGGAGGCATTCCTCCTCCTTCCCGCTTCAGCAGTTCAAAGCTCAAACAAAACTTTTTTCCAATCGTGGCGATTTTGTTCGAGTAATCAAATTGTTCCTGAGCGGTTTGTGCAGATTTCGATTTCCGCCATTACTGTAAAACGAATCGGAGGACTGTTTTCAGAGTTTCTTTAGTGCTGGAATGAAACATGAGGTCTAGGGTTCCAATGCGGTTCTTCCCCCTTTTCAGTCGCTACACTCCCGCTCGATTTCACCATCTTCAACGCCGCTTGCGCTGCTGTGGAGGCTCCTTCTTCAAGAAGCTCCACTCCTCTTCCCTCGCCACCTCCAGAGCTTTCTCCGCCTCCAATGGCGCAACTGGCGACGGCTCTCGCTCAAACTCCTCCCAGGGTTTCGCTTTCCCCCCCTTTTCAACTGCTTGATGTGATTATAGTCGTTTTTTGTGTTTGTTCTGAGCTGGTTATTGAAATTGGTTTCGCTGCTTTGGATTTAGGGAGTTCATTTGTAGGGCCTGGGGCCACTGCGGCCACTATACTCATGCTTGGTGCTCTTCATGCCCGTCGCCTCTATGAAGACAAGAAGGTTATTGCCACTGTGCCTGATACTCTACTTCTATTATTGATCATATTCATTGGCTATTGCAAGCCTGCGTGGTGTTGATTAGAGGATGCATCTGTATTGGAAGTTTTTTCCAACAAAAATAAGATTAATGCTATTCATTCAAATATTTATGTGATAGCTTATAAAACAATTGAGAAAGAGAGTGAAATACAGGACACAGGAATGAGAGGAGATGGGTAATATGACTCATATTTACCATGTTTACTCTTTGTTCGCGAATGAGTGTTTGAAAGGGTTGAAAACACAATGAATAGGGGGTCCTAGAGCCTAGATGTGAAGTGCAAAGAGAAAGTGCGCCTAAGTTTAGTGAGGCATGGTTCTGTAATTTTATTACATACATGATGTTTATGTCATAGCTTATAAAAAATATGAGAAAAGAGAGGATAGATAGGACATGTGAAAGAGAGGAGAGAGGCAATTTGGACTAGATAACATGAAACCTAAGTACTTTAGGGCACTTCATTTTGCCTAGACTGGACTGCCTTGCCTAGACCAAGCAAGGTGTTTGGACTCGTATACCTTGCCACTAGAGCCTTAAGGTGTGCTTTCTTACACACCAGTATTGTTTGCTGATGTTCCATTTCTGAGTCATACTGATCTCTCTGCAATTGTGTGTGGAATATTTTTGATGCTCTTGAAGATGCATGTGCCAATTTCTAGAATTTGATGTGTACTATTTTCATATATTTAAACTTTTTTGCTTTCTTTCTATTATCATAGATTGAACAGGCCAGATTAAATGGAATTGAATTGGAGTTCAAGCCTGATCTGAAGGTAATGTTCCTGCAATTTGCTCATCTCTTTCACTTGTACCTAATAGATTGTGTCCACTTTAATTATCTTTTAATCTTTGTTCTATGTAAAAGCAGGCATCGTTCCTGGAAATGGTTCCTCTGCGCTTTATTTCACGATTATGGGGTTCCTTGATGAGTGTGGTGAGAGAAACCTCTTTTGTGAATTGTGATGCTTCATTCAATTTCTCCCTTTACTGTAATATTTTTTCTCCATTCTGTTTTGACATCTGCATTGAAATTTTGTTTATAGGAGCTTCCTATTTTGTTGCGCCCTTATGTTTATAAAGCATGGGCTAGAGCTTTTCATACAAGTATGGCTATGGTGATGGTCATGTTTGGTTTGATTCAATTTGCATGTAACTTGAATATCTTACATACTGATATTTTTTCTCTCTTTAATTGTTTCTCTATATTTGTTATTTGGGATTGGGACATCTGCACTGTAGACTTAGAAGAGGTGGCTTTGCCTTTGGAAAACTATACTTCTTTGCGGGAGTTCTTCTCTCACAGTCTTAGGGAAGGTTCCAGGCCCATAGATCCTGATCCACAATGCCTGGTAACTTAACGTTCTCTTTGATGTTAGCTATCTACTCGGATTTTAAGCTTTCTGTTTTCATTACGCTTCATTGTTTTAATAGGTCAGCCCTGTTGATGGTATTGTTATGAGATTCGGGGAGTTGAGAGGAGCTGGTGCTATGATTGAGCAAATTAAGGGATTATCCTATCCTGCATTATCTCTTCTTGGAGCAAGCTCCTTCTTGCCTATGGCTGTCCAAGAAAATGAAGATGAAATTCGCCATCAGGAACAGGACTCTCCTGTTAATGGAAATGGGAAGTCATGGTGGAGAGTTTCACTTGCTTCACCTAAAGTTGTGGACCCTTCACCTACACGGTAAGGTGTTGGCTTGAATCCTACTGTTTTGCATTAATCATCTATATGGAATCAATATTGAGGTGTGTGTTAAAATATTCAACACTTATGCTTTTAATTTGTGAGTTAATAATAAGTGAAGGCATTGCAGTTGATGGGCTTTCTGTGCCATGTTCAGATGTTCAATAAGTAGGATAGATCTCAAGGCATTTTGAATGTGCTGAAAATTGTCACTTTTAGTGTAATGTTCACATTTTATAGCTCAAGAACATCATGACTAAGTCACGTTGTTAATGTTGCCATGTTTGACAGTAAAGAAAGAAGGGAACATCATTTTTTGCTGTCATGCTGATACTCTGACTTTGGGACTTCTGTTAAATTCTTTAATGAGAAAACATGATTAAACATCTTAAATAGACTTGTGATCGAGTGGAGGGAGTAAAAAGATTGATGTTCAAAAGACATCTAAAAGTGTCACTTCTTGAAATACAAGCTACATACTACCAAGGATGATAAGCACTAGATCTGGAAAATACAGATTGCAAAACCTATTCTGCACTTAATTCGCTATATTTCTTTAAGTTGACTCAAGGGGTTACAAGCTAGCTCTTTAGCTCTGAGTCACTAGAACATCTTTTTTTCTTCTCGTTGTGCCCCGTCTTAGGATATGAACTGTAAGATTTCTTTTGTCCTTGCTGTTGGAGGCTTCTTTTTTACTTTGCATGTAGTAATTACTAATTAGTAAAGCACGTAGAAATTTTGATGCTCACTTCAACTAAAAACTGTTATTGCAGCCCATTGAAAGGCCTCTTCTACTGTGTGCTTTACTTAAGGCCAGGAGACTATCATCGTGTACATTCTCCAGTTGATTGGAACGTTGTTGTTCGTCGACACTTCTCAGGTGAATATACTAATCATGAAATGTAATCATTCATATTTTACCTAGAATAAGCAATTATTGCAGGGAAGGGTGCATCGATCCTGTATAATGACAATGATCTTTTGTAAGATGATTGGATAAATTCTTTTTCTAGGGTCTTGAAACTAACTCTCGAGTCATCCTAAATTTTAAGGTCTTTCTGTGATTTGATTACGGAGACATGAGAATTGCAAACTGTTATGAGCTTTGGTGTAAGATATAGTCATAGGTCTAGATTAGACTCTAAGTTGCATGTCAACAAGATTGCATGCTAACGAGATGAAATTAGATACTCCCAAGACTAACATTTGAGATTTAATTGTCTGCCAACAAGATAAATCTGGATACTAGTTACTAGGAAAGATAAATAAATTATATCCTAAATCATAGACTAGCTTATAAGATCCTAAATAAAAAGGGGGGGAAAGGTATCATACAATTTTTGTAATTGGGCAAGCTTGGCAGCATAACTATGTTGACTTCTTTCTGGAATACGGGTTTTAAATGAAAGCATCCATATTCAGAGTTTAATTTATGCTTCATCTTTTCAAATTGCAGGTCGTCTGTATCCAGTCAATGAACGTGCAGCTAGGACAATCAGAAATCTCTATGTTGAGAATGAAAGGGTATGCACGACTTTAATCTTGATAATCATCCAATTATTTGGGTGTTTGCATTATAGTTCCAAGTTAATCAGATTGGAAATTTGAACTTGTTTATTTAATACATCTTTAAGGATCCAAATCAAGAGGCATGCTCCTAATTAGCCATCATTCCAAAATTTAGAGTCCCTTTATATTTGTATGCCAAGGGTGTGTTTGGCTCTTGTAGACTGTACCTATTATATAGTGCCTATGACTAAAACATGCTATATGCACTTCTCCTATCCTCTCAAGAACCTTTAATTGCATTAAATCCCTGACATTTACTGCTGCTGCTGGCTTTGAGATGGGGCGCATCCTCATGCTCATTGGCTTTTATACAATGTCTTTGAGATGGATATAACCCCTGTATCAATTTTGGTGCATTCTAACTAGATTCAGTTATCATTGTCACATAGCTGAATTTTAGTTTTCCTTGGGACTTCCGGGCAATGATAATACTTGGGCCTTCTTCATACACCCTCTTGATTTTATATTGGGGCAAGGGTGTGTACATCATGCCCCCCCAGATCCCGCCTGAGGCGGGTTGTTGTTACTGCTGCTGCTGCATGCTGTAATTTTGAGGATAAATTTTTTGGAGTACTAGAACTTATCCTGCATTTGTTGGTTTGTCTTTTTCTTCATCTGTTACACCTTTATTTACTCATATATGGTCTTCCCACTATTTAGGTTGTGTTGGAAGGGAAGTGGCAACAAGGTTATTTGGCGGTTACAGCAGTTGGGGCAACAAATATTGGTTCAATTGAGGTAAGGTCCTACTTTCTTGTAGTTTCTTGTAAATGTTACTACTCTTCTTTCTATACGAGGCTAATTCTACCTAGTTGATTACACCTATCTTTGTGCAATTTCAAGGCATTAGTACTATGTTTTACATGTTTAAGATGTTTAACAGAATGAGGCCTCCATCAGAAGAGTATGTAGGGGTAATCTTAAAATAAAGATAGTTGGCTTGGGACTCTGGATTGCTAGCCGAACTTTAAACCGAAAATCTTTGATCTAATACGATTATTTGTGGGAAACGGTCATACTGTAAAATTGTCTCTAGTTTGCATACGCCTGTATGTGCATATGATTGATGGATTAGTCTCTGGAGTAGGGACAACTAAAGGGCACAAGTCTCCTCAATACATTCATACTTTCATTTTGTGCTTACACACGTGTGCACATCTTGGCAAAAACTATACTTGCAGTTTGCACTTGCACTTCAAAATACATACTGGTTTTTGCAGACATGAGACATTAATGTATCAGTTCAGTTTGATTTAGATTCCGAGGATGTGATGTGATTCTGTTCATGGCATATTGCTTATTGCAAATCCAGCACAACTTTTTGGTTCTATACCTAAGGTATAAGGAATCGGGTTAGGTATGGCCTATCCCCTATTTGTTGTTTGGTATGCAACAAGGTTTGGGTATGGCTCATTCCCATTCCCTCAAAATATACACAAACTCATACCTTCTCTTTGAGGTGGGTATGGCTCATTTCTATTCCAACCCGATTCCTCATTCCAACCCGATTCCGGGTATAGAAACAAACAAGCCTTGAGATGTATAACAATATGGCTATCCCAATAACAAGTTAATTGATGTCCTGCTTTATTTCTTTGACTTTGCATATGTTGAATGCTCATTTGTCCCTTCATTTCAATTGTTTGTTTGTTGCAGTTGTTTATCGAACCAGAGCTCATGACAAACCAACCAAGAAAAAAGCTACAGCAATCAGATCGTCCTCAGGAGCGTGTTTATGAACCAACAGGTGTAGGTGTGACAGTTAGGAAAGGAGATGAGGTAAGGCATGCGAATAAATTCCAATTTAGAGTTTCATTGGAATTTGAGACTTATGTTGACATACCATGTTTAACTTGACCTAACGAACACATTTCAGCTTGCGGCTTTTAACATGGGTTCGACTGTGGTTCTCATCTTTCAAGCTCCTGTATCAAAATCGCCAAGTGATGATGAAGCCGCAGAGTTTCGATTCAACATCAAACGTGGGGATAGAGTACGAATGGGAGAAGCTATAGGAAGGTGGAGCCAAATTCAACATTGAGATCATCCAATTACTCTTGCCCATCCAATATTTCAGGTGCCTTCCTCCACTTCTTTTGCCTACCTTGACGAAGCTCTTTTTTGAAGAAAAAAAAACACAGAAAATTTTGATCATCCAATTTCGCTTCTACCTGCTGCAACAATTAGGATTCATACGGGAACTCCACATTAGAAGATACTTGATGACATCTTGTCACTAGTACATATTGTTAAACTACAACACGATGTGAGCCCTGGTGTTATTTTTTGCCTATTGAAGAAAGTACAATGAATTTAGTTGATTACAGTTACATTTCATAATTCCATTAAAGATTTGGTGTCAAAAAGTATGCACTGTATACAGTAATTAATATACATACATCGAACCTACATCTGCACAAGCTTGACACAGTTTTCTGTCGTTTTGGGATTGCTCAGGCAAGCCACGTTAGAACTTAGAAAAACCAACTAAGATGACATGCATCATGCATGCATGTTAAAAACATACATGAATAGAGTAGTGAAAGTATAATGTATAATATTTTTGAGTAGAAATATGGTGTCGATATATGTACATAGAAGTGAAAATCCGCTTAATTAGTTTCGCCGAACTTACTAGTAATTAACTATCACTCAAGATTCTTCTCCACATGCAACACCATTCTTCGAGATCAGCTTGATGCATATCGCTACTTATTTGGCTTGCATCCGCATGTGCAATTATTGACCTCGTTGTTGAGTTTCTGTATACACAAATAAACATACCAAGTTATAATTCATATGGAGCTTGCTTAGCACCATGTTTTGTCCACATAACCAACTTAAGAACGTTGGTTTTCGCCTTTTCGGCAAGAAGGTTTTAACACGCAGTCTAAATAACTGGACCGATTGAAAAGTTCAAAACTTGAAACAATCCTAATTCGAGAGAACGGGATACTTGATGACCATGAAGAGCAATATAAAAGAGTGAATGCAAATTACGTACATGAGTCATTTGAAGATTACATGGTAATATTCACTCCTTGTACTATTAGTTAGATAACCTTTTGGGTTCGTTTGACATGGCCAAATGGCCTCGTTATAATTTGTAATGTTGTTATAAGGACACACTATATATAAATAATCATTAGTTCAAAAAAAAATGGTTGCAGAAATTAAGAAAGTTCAAACGAACTCTTAGTACGTACAATTAACGAGCCTAATACTTTTAAAAATACGTTGTATATAATCGATCTCTCTGTATCCATATATAAATCCAATTCACCACAAATACCCACCTTCCAATTTTTTTTAAAAAAATGGTTGCAGAAATTTAGAAACATCAGGGCACAAGGTAGCGCCAAATTTGTAGAATATACCTGAATCTGAAATTGGAGGCCTGCTATGTGTTGAATTGCAAGATCCAACATTTCTGAATAACTGGTTTGCTGCGCAGCTCGAACAAAGAAAAAGAAAACAAATTAATTCATCTAAGAAAGTGCTACAGTTTAGGAGTTAATTGCCATGAAATGGCAAATATTGTCTCAAAGCACAGCTATTTATAGTTTTTGAGTTTAAACTTCAGTATGAAGTTTAGCCACATTTGACATTTGTAGCAAGTTTAACTAAATGGTCTATCAAATGGCTCATTACATTTTTGGAAACATAAATAACATTACATATTTTGAAGTGAAAAAAAGGTTACAACTACTTTAATAGTTGATTAATATAATTGAACCAATTAATTGATTGTATGGGCTTAAGTTTGAAGTAAGCTAGGGTTATGGGATCTAGAATTTAGGGCTTTCACGAATTCATGTTTTGCATTTAGTATTAGCGTATATTATATCTTAGGATAGCACATATGTAATATATTTGTAGTATCTTTGTTTCCTTGTTTAGATATGTTAGGAAATATGTGTAAGTCACCCATGTAAGTATAAGTGACATAGAGATTTGGTATAGCATACACACATAGTTAAATGGTAGAGAATTTCTAGGTTCAGGAACCGGGTTTAGTTCTTGGGTTCAAGGGTTGCTTAAGCCCGAACCGGATCGTTCAATCCATCCCGGTTCATACCGGTTTGGTGGTAGCTCGATTCAGTCTTGTGCTTGGGCCTATTCCTTTGGACTTGGACTTCTTCCCGAAGAGAGAAATGGCCCATTGTGAAGTCGGTGGCCCAAAAACCAGCTCGAGCTCTCCCACTTACGCCTTAAGTGAAATGCAACGTTTTGGCTTTGAGCTTCCTTATATAAGCTCGCTAGCTCGCATTGTTAGCTCATTCCGAACCCTAGTTGCTCAGCGGCGCTTCGAGAGAGTTCTAAGAGAAAGAGAGAGAGAGAAAGAGAGAGAGAGAGCGAAGACGGAGAAGGCGATTCTCCGGTGAGCCAGGCAGTGGAGATTCAGATCGAAGTCGAAGGCTTCGATTCAAGCTCGTTGAGATCTGCAGTGGCGTTCTTCCAAAGCTTCATCTTGAAGCTTGTGTAGCCTTCCAGGGGGCTGAAACCCTAGATCTTTCTTCTTCTCTAGATCTCTTGTTGTTTCTTAGTTTCTGAACTTCGTTCTTTGCCTTGCTGTGTGTGAGATTGTAACCTCTCTTGCACTTGACATTTGATAGTGGATTGAGACGAGACTCCTCAATGAGACTCCGCGGACGTAGAGCTTTGCTCGAACCGCGTAAACAGATCTGGTGTTCTTTACAGTTCTTTCACTATTCTTGCTTGTTTGTTCTCGTCCTTGAGTGTTGCTAGGGTTAGAATCGTTTACAAGATAACTAGGGTTTGTTAATAAGTTTGTATATAACCTTCTTTACGTTAATGAGAATTCAGCTTTTCACGCCACAATATTTCTCATTTAGGGTATTCTTTTCTTTTTGTCATCAAAGTTTAGGGTTAGGAGAGGTGTCATATATCTTTGAGATTAGAAGAGCTTTTAGACTTTAATCCTAAACTTTAACATCAGGAAGTATTTTAGTCGGAGTTTGGAGCACATGACAATCTCTCAAATGTTTAGTTTTCATCCTAAATATTGTAGAATACGGTTAGCTCATTTAACCTTTGCGGACGATATCTTCCTCTTTGCAAAAGGCAACATCCCAACAGTGTCTGTTCTCGTTGATATTGTCCATGAGCTCCTTGCTACCTTAGGCCTCCAATGCAATCAATCTAAATCTCTTTTTGTTTGTTGCTGGCAGCCTCCCAATCGATTATCTCGGCCTTCTGTTACACTCTCGCAAGCTGAAGTCCAATGAATACTCCAGCCTCATCTCCAAGATCACCTCTCGAGTCCAGTATTGGGCATCCTCTTTCCTATTCGGTATGTATTGAGTTGATCCGCTAAGCCTTATTGGGGATCGATCTACAACTTCTAGACTAAAGCTTTTATGCTCCCTAAGAAAGCTATCAAAGACACTAAAAATCTTAGGATCTTGCTTTGGACTGGGAAAAGTGAGGCCATGAGAGCTCGTGTCGCTTGGAAGGATGTTGCTAGACCCGAAGATGAAGGCGAGCTTGGAATTAAGGAGCTTCTTTCATGGAAGGCAACATAGCCCTACTTCTTCATGATATTGATTGCAATGTTGATATTATTTGGGTGAAGTGGGTTTGTTCTAACTATCTCAAGTACAACAATATTTGTGAGGGGCGCCTAAGAGAGACGGAGATAGCTGGATGTGGAAGACCAACCTTTATGTGAGAGATCTTGTCAAGGAGGTGAAGAATCATACCACCCCTATCGAATGGGACTTCATGTGGAGATCTGATGATAATCATCCTTTACAACTCTTGGAGATAAAGAGGTAATCAACCTAAATGGATCTCTTTCTTATGTAATAAACACTACATTCCTCGATCAATGCTCTTTTACTTGGCTTGCGGTTCAGAATCGGACCCCAGCCAAAAAACTCCTCCATAAGTTTCAACGTGTGGATTCAACTAATTGTCCACTTTGTATCTCCTCTATCGATACTTGTCCTCACAAGTGGTTCTTGTTTGACTTCACCAATGATGTACTCTAAAGTCATGGCTTGGAGTGGTCTTCAAATTGACACCAACTCCATCAACAACTGGTTAAATTGCTTCTTAGAGAGCATAACTAAGAATTTGTTCTTCTTCAAAATTCGGATTTCTACCTTCACAACGCTAGTTTACTCCATTTGGAAAGCCAAAAACTTGAAAATTTGTGAAGTATCACATTGTGGAGGTAGGCTGGTAGTGGATTTGGTTAAGGTAGAGTTTGAGAAATCTTAACCATTAATTAACAAATAAAGAGTTGAGATTAATTTGTTCCTTCTCTCTCCAAATTTTTTTTCTTTTTATATTTTTTTAAAGGGTTTATTATTTTTGTGAGAGGGTTTAGTACTCTATTAATAGAATTTTTAATACAACTCCACCATAACAAGACCGGACTGGTAGTACATCAATTTGGAGTATGCATATCAAAATTACGATGCTAAAGTAGGGTGCAAAGTCAGAAGAAAAAAGATTCATTAAATCTAAGAATGAAAAGTTGAGATTAAAAGATAAAAAGTGGACATGAGATGATGAGACTAACAAGTAATAAAATCGTAAATGATGTTAAGTTTTAATTGATTTTTAAAAAAAAAAATTAACGTTGAAATACATGTCAAATTTAGCATGTTAATAGTCATGCATTTTGGTATATATACTACATGTGCAATTTTGTAGGAACATCACTTGCACTTTTAATACATATAAATAGGCAGAATACATAAACGACCCTCTATACTCGGGTCAATAGGTCACTTGGCCCCTTATACTTTAACCCTATTGAGCTATTTATCCCAACTTTTTTAGGAGTGTAGTGCACGCACGATAATGTGTTATATTATGTTGCTACAATAACGATGACATGGATGCCATTGTGGCAACACAATATAACACATCATGTCATCGCCATGTCATCCATGTCATCGTCATTGTGGCAATACAATATAATACATCATCGTGCGTGCACCACACTCCTAAAAAAAGCTGGGATAAGTGACTCAATAGGGGTTCAATAAGTCACAATGTGCAACTATAGGGAGTCAAACGATTAGGGTTAAAGTATAGGGGGCCAAGTGACCAACTGGCCAAGTACAGGGGATCGTTTATATATTCTGCCCATATAAATATGCACTATTAGTCACGTACTTTGTCATACTTATCATGCATATATGCACTTTATATATGAAACTAAATTTATATTTTTATATAATATGTATGTTATGCACTTTAGAATGCTAATTATGTACTTTAGAATGCTATGCTTAGATATACACTTCAAACATTTAGTATGTCCATATAAATATTAAATTTTTATTTAAAATTAATATTATTTTTATTTTTAATATAAAATTACATTATTTACAATTTTACTACTCTATCTTAACCCTTCATCTAGCTAGCTACCTTAACACAATGTTCCGTCTTTTTGCTCACTTAAAAGCTAAAACCCTACAAAGGTTGGTTAAATATTTTTTAATGAAGTTTTTTTTTTGTGGATTTCCACAATTATTTTGGAAACAAATACGGAGTTATACATACAAGTATACAACCGAAAAAAAAGAAAGAAAATATGCTAACAAAAAAGCAACAAAAAAATGCTACCTTATCCATGTTTGGGACAAGCTCTTGTAGTTTCTTCAACTTTCCACTAATTCTAGTTCTTCTCTCCTGCAACATGTTGTAATTTTAAATGAAAAATGTGGGAATCGAATATGCATTGGATTGGACAACGCATAGAAGCATACGATTAAACTTGAGATATAAATGAGCTACACCTAAATGGTAACCAAATCATCATCAAAACAACCAACTCAACTTTTTTAGGGTTATGTTGATTAAGTGAGTTTTTGTTATATTAGTTAAAACTCATTAGTTCTAATATTAATCTAAAACCACTTAAAACTTTTAATTATAAGGCATAGATTAACGGTTCACTTTTAGAATTAATCGAGCCCTCCAACACTGCAACTAACATATATCTTCAAATCTCATTTGTTTAGATGCTATAGGACAAACTAACTGATCCTCCTAGATCTTTAAGATCTCTTGTCTCAGTTCTTTGTTGCTAAACCCACAGACCTCAACTTGTATCACACCAAACTACCAGAGCCTATTGAGGTCAACCCCTAAACCTTATCCAAACTTTTAATGTGAGAACTATATTTGAACTGATAAAGTCCAGTGAGCCGATAATCTGAGAGGTCATACGGTAATAGGATTAGCATACAAGTCTAATGAGGTTCCACCCTAAAATCATATATATGACGATGAGTGGAGTAACTCATGAACTTATATACTAGGCAATTCTTATCCCAATTTTTCCACGTGGGAATACTCTCAACACTAATGAGTTTGGGGCCATACTCACATACAGTAGAAGCACATATTCAACTTTTTTTAAGGCAAGAAACTCTAAGGTCTTTGTGTTGAATTGTGAACCTCTCCCTAGCTAGCTAATCACGTACGATGGGAGTCCTTAAGTGATAATTTATTCATATGATCGAGAGAGTAAGATTCAGCATCAGTTAAATACTAGGAGTATATAGTAAGTAGAAGGAGAAGATGAAGATGGAAATGTACCCTTTCAGCGATACTTCTAGGGTGGGTAGCAAAGCCACGCTTTGCACGTACTTTGCAAGCCACCGAATCCTCCGGTATATGCATCCTATTATTGTCTATCACCCCCATCTCCGAAAACTCCATCTACGTACATGTATCCGATCACATATAAATAGTAATTGCAATAATCAAAATACAAGCTAGGATATATGTTATACATTATAGTTATTCATGTATGTATGTAATATACGTACGTACGTACATGTGAATCCATGGCAGAGAGAGTGCGTAAGAGATCATCGCTGACCGCATTCTTTCCACGTTTGCTTGAATTGTGGCCGTCGAACACCAAGGAGTCGCCGTTTTGCCATTGACTGATGGAGAAGCCGTCGGAGTTCCTTTTAAGGGTGGATTGTGGATGATCAGCCGCTTGGTTGGCGGTGAAGCTCAATTGAGACCCTCCTAGTCTTGATGATTGCTTGTGGTGGTTGTGGACTACTCCATGGCTCGACGTTGCTTGTGAATTGCTGCTGCTATAGCTTTGGCCCCCTTTTGTAAGTGTGAAACCTGCACCACGCATTTAATTAATTAAAACCCTAATCAAAAAGGCACTTGCTTGATCGAGAGACGAAACCCTAATTAAGTTCCGCGTGTGAGGGACAATGGATAAGAATCTATCAAGGCGAGCTTGTTGTCGTGGTCCAAGAAGGCTCGGGGACCACGTTCCATGCATGTATTCTGCCATTGTCAGGCCCAATGCAACGCTATCGTAGGTTTTTGCCCGTTCAAACAAACACTTGAATCTCCCACCTAGCCTGCTTGCAACTTGCAAGTGTGTACCTATTCGATAATATAATCCCTACGTGACTACGTCCGCTTAATTATGTATGTGCATTATATACTATACAAATACAATCGCGATGGTTTTCATTTAGGCCCGGACCAAAAAAAACCTAGTATATACACTTGGTGGAGATTTTAGAATGAAATTCCACTAAGCTTACAATTAACGCATTTTACATTCAATTAACTTTGATTGAGTAAACATATTCTAAATATTTGTAAAACATAGTGATGATTAATATATATTACCAAGTCTTCAAATGCTTAAGCATAATTAGTTAGCTAACATCCTTAATTTCAATATAAAACTAGGTAGCTAGCTAAGATCGATCAGCAAGTTGTCGATATAAAAAATACCCACTTGCTCAACTTGCCCCCTACAGATCTAATGGTTTCTTTAACCATTAGTTAAAAACTTTAATTAGTTAATTATAAAAAAAATCATGGATATTGTTTGTGGATGTTGATTGACGTTACAGGCCGGGTCGCTGGACATTTTAATTGGTTCGTAAGGTCATGGAACATAATCCTATTAAACGTTCCGTTAAATTATTTGTTTAGGTCGTCTATGTATTTTAACGTAACAGGAACATAAGTGATACGTAGCGTAACAGGAAGAGATTCTAAAGTGGGAGTATTATATCATTACGCAATTGACAACCGCTTAATCAAGGCTCACACAACCACTAGATTTGGTACCAAAAAAAATGACGTCAGAAGCCAGAGTTCCAGCAACGTCATACATTTGAAATTAGTAGTAGCTAGCTAGGTGCATTTCAAATGAATATGTTTGTCATTCATTCCCATGTCAAATACATATACTGTATATGACCCTTAATTAATTCGAATGCTAAATTTGTGATAGTGGTGGCTGCTTCAGCGCACCTGTTTTTCCTAAACCAGGTAGCAGGTCCAACTTGCAATTAAAAAAAAAACTTTTACTTTCATGAAAAAAATTCCCCTAAAATATAGGGTTTTGGATACCCGAAACGACTTTGAATAAAATATAAATCACTACATGATTTAGATTCGTTAGTCAAACCAATCAGAGTATCAGACATTCAGACCTCTAGTCCTCCTATATGGCTAGCTATATATATAGAATCGATCCAATATGTGATCATAATAAATACATACCCTACCCATTCACATAAAGTACCACGTACTGTTTTATTCATAAGATACTAACTTAATCAGACTAATGGGTTAGCGATATTGCGTTGGTTAGAAAATGGAAAAGGAGGTCGGCTTGGAACAATTAATATATATATGCTTCGAATGCTTGGGGTATGCCCAAGTTGTAAGTTGAGTTGTTGATATTTTTCATTACTTATATTACTCTATTGAGAATGAATTATCCATTCATTAAGTGGCTATTACATATTATACAAAATTAATATATACTCATACAATGCACCTTTCAGTACGATCATGCAATCATCCACGGTTCTAGTTACAACTGATCGATCAGGGTCTATGATATATGTAACTTACAGAATGTGATTTTGTCTTCTAAGTTGAATGATTTTCTACGCTCAGAAAATAGGATATAACATTAATTTTGACATATATAGGGGATCCAAAATAGTTGGACAGACCTTCGACTTTCACTCATCTATACCTGAAAAATATATGCTTGTGGGCATTTACTCAAGCAATTAGCACTTAATGATAGTATTATGAGGTCTTTTTTGTTTCAATTCTCATAGCACTTCGATAAAAAAAAAGGATTGGAGATGTCTCTATGTGGCAAAAAAATTGCACAATCACTTGCAATTTCTGGATTGATGCAAATATAATCTATGACAAAACCTAACCATGATGGTCGAGGAGATAGAGGTAGACAAGAAGCTAGTAGAGAAAATGATGTGAGAGTTAGGAGATCGGATTGATAATATTTGTGCTACAATGTATAGTCTACAACTTAACCATCTTAATTATTATACATGTGTAACGAAAATATATATATGAACCTCAAGTGAAACCTTTTGATCCCAAATTGTCATTGCGCATATATGCATATATGGTTTGCAAATCCTTGTTCTATGAACCTCAAGTTTGTGTCTATGCGATATAAGATAGTGTCAAATGGAATTTAATGAGATCAGGAGAATACGGATCCTAGATGTTAGATTTTGGACCGAAAATAACTACATTGTAATGTGTCGGAAGTTTTAACCATTTCGTATATAAGATCAGGATTCACCTTCTAACCTAAAAACGTCAATGGATAATGCTTCACCCTAGCTTCTTTATATGTTAGTATTAGTTTTTACATTGTGCTCCGGATGTGAAAATGCACATTTGTTCTCCAACACTAGGTTGGATATCGAATTCATATGATCACTAAATGAAGGGAATTTTACATGTATAAATATTCTGGTGGATACTAATTAATTGTGAATAAAATTCTGCACATAAACAATGTCTTATACACACAAGTTACATACTAACAAATTAATTGGAGGTTGGAGGGATGACCACCATTCCTACGTGCACTCTACCAAGTTGAAATTGTACGCTAATTCGTACAACCTAGCAAGCTAACTCTACCTATAATATTCCACAAGGCATATGTCACAATACTAGTTACGGGTTCACAAGTTCAGTTTTCAACTCTAATGCATATAAAAAACAACCCTAAGACATAAAACAAAACTGAAGATGAAATTGTATACGTACCGGTATCAGAAATAGTGAGGTGCTGAAGAAAATCAGGAGGAGAACTACTATGTCGAATCAAACCGCTCGAATTCGGCGGCTGCATCCTCAGATTACCACCACCAGTCGCCGGGATCCCGAAACCAGCCATAGCGTCGTTACTACTAGTACTACTATGGACGCCGTTGCTTTGCGAGGATTGGATTTCGGCCCTGACCACCACGTCCGACGAGTCGAAAACCGAGCTCGGTGCGGACCCGTACCGAGTCAGTTGGTGGTGGTTGGTGGCGGCTCCCGCGGTGGTTGAAGGGTGGGGCTGCGATTGATGATTTGAATTCGGATACATTTTGTATTTAATTTTCCTAAAACCACTATTAATTCGAGTTCAACTTATTATTGCCCAATTTATCCATCTATTTATATTTATCGAACGGGTCCAGGTACAGCGAACTGGGTAACATGTTTGTACATAATTGATTCTTTAAAGACTTGCAAGTTGACGAGTTAAATATATGCCCACTTGCTCAACTTGTTCAATATTGTATGTAGGGTTTTTACCTCCCCCTCTTTTAGAAGCTTTCGTTACGAACACGGTTTTTGAATAATTTGTGAATTGTCGCTATTATGCTAAAAAATGCGGATGCATGAATATATATTTGGGAATCAGAACCCCACCTATTTACGTGGATTTTTTTTATAAAAAAAATAAACATTAGCCTATCTAGCTAGTAGTATATATATCCAATCCTTATTTATATTCCAATTGCAAAGGTACTAGCCATCACCTATTTCAATTTGTATTTCCAGATATTTCCTTATTTATATTCCAATCTCAAAGGTACGTACTAGCCATCACCTATATTTCCAAATATATTTTAGTACAATAACATGGCCGATTCATTTTTAAATTAAATAAAAATAATAATCTTATCTTTTAACAACAACATCATTAAGCCAGTGAAATTCCGTTTTAACAGAATATGGGGCCAAGATGGAGCACCCCTGGTTGAACGTTAACCTAGGGAGTTCACCCGAAATACGCGAAGAAGACCACCCAAAAGTCAAGGACAATGACCCCAAAAACATCAAAACCGCAAAACGACACAAACAAGTAAAAACACTAAGCACAAAGAGCAAAACAAAGCACAACAACAATACAACTAAAGTACTAGTATCGAACCCCCACTTATGGTAGCGATCAACTAAAGATTTTGATTCCAGTGGGGACAGCTATGATCATGGTTGCTGCGGTGAAGTAGGCACGGGTATCAACGTCTAAGCCCACAGTAAACATATGATGAGCCCAAACAAGAAATCCAAGAACACCTATACTGATCATGGCATAAACCATGCCAAGATACCCGAAGACCGGTTTTCCCAAAAAAAAGTCGAAACAATATGACTTATGATACCGAATCCAGGCAGAATGAGAATATAGACCTCTGGATGACCGAAGAACCAAAAAAGATGCTGGTATAATATGGGGTCTCCCCCTCCGGCGGGATCAAAAAAGGTTGTATTAAAGTTTCGATGGGTTAATACCGAATCGGTTAATAGTATTGTGGAACGTAGACGAAGTTGGGCCTAGTAAACCTTGACTATTGCAAGGCGTCAACAAGACTAGGTTTCGTGGCTGGATCAGCTAAAGGCAAATTAAACCAATAGTACGGTGTTGGTGAGCTCCATCCACCTTAGTGTCGACTGGGAAACAAACTTGTAAGAAGTCATCTTAGCACAATCAATTAAACATCCATTTTCGTGACTTGCGAATTAAAATCTAGACTTTTAAGCGCCTAGAAATTATAATCAACTTTACTTAACATATGCTTTCGCGACTTGCAAACCCAAACTCACCTTAAGATTTTTATGATAATTGTTGTTCCACAAGAGAAATCAAGATACTTTCGCAATATTAATGAAAACTCGAGTTCAAACCCTAGGGTTCTAATAGAATATAGTACTTTTTAGTCTCAACTTCATATCTAACTACTTATCAAGGTTATTACTTTTCAGTCTCAAACCTTAATAAGTTCCAATTCACACAAGCTAATATGGCAATAAGCATCTAGCATTGAATCAAACAAATCTTCAAACATCAGATCATACATTTTAATAGATTTGTCTGACAATACATTGTTGGGTTCACCCCAATCTTAGAATTGATCGAGTTTAGCTAGACATGGGGAAGAAAAAAATCAAATTAATAAAGAGATTAAACATACCGGATTGCATAAACAAACAAACTTGATTAAAATCCAACAAATCCAAGAGAAATCCTTCAATCTCCAACTAGAACTCCAAACTTATCTTCCAAGCAATAATAAAACGATTTTCTAACATATGTCCCAATTTTAGAAAGAAAATAATAATATTGAATTTAGATTTTTTTAATTATATTTCAAAAGGATTTATGCTTTCCTAAATAGGGTTTTAGCTTCCATATTTGGATTCTTATCCTATGCCCTTAGGGTATATGATAGAAAAACCAAAAATAAAAACCTCAAACTCATTAAAACAATCTTACAAAGGGTTTATATAGTCTCTCAAAGGAAAAGATAAGACACACATCCTAAAATAGGACGTTCGGTGCGTTTCTGGACTACCCCACCATCTACCCGGTCGGGTAGCACTTAGTTATCTCACTTCGGAACGAGACGTGACCCTGACAAGAACCCAGTCGGGTAGTTCTCAGGAGATATTACCCCAACAAGAACCCCGTGGGGTAGTTCTCAAGAGAATTTATACCCTGACAAGAACCCAGTCGGGTAGTTCTCATTACCCCAACAAGAAACCTACCAACTACTCGACCTGGTAGTCTTCAATTGGATTTATCCGAGAAGGGTAAACTACTCGAGCAAGGACCCGACTTGTGACCCCGGTTCTTCCCGACTTCTTCTTGTTTGACCTCAGATTCCTAGGCTTGACTTCCTTTCGAGCTCCTTGACTTCTCGTACTTTCAAAAATGACTCAATTTCCTTCTTATTAGGCTTGAAATACCGAAAAGTAAAGCGTAGATACCAAACCACAAAACTAACCAAAATAACTAAAAACAACTTAGAAACTCAAAATGCAAGTAAAAACATAATTAAACATGATCTAAAATGCATCCCAAACACGATCTAAATGCAAGTCATTAGAAGACGATGATAGTGAAGTGGTGGGAATTCAAACCCGATCCTAAGGAAAGTTATGAGAAACTTATGCATAGTCGACATGAGGTGTCAACTTCAATTTTGAAGAAAAAAACGCATACCAAACAGTAGGTATCGTGTTTCAATTCTATAAACTAGTACAATATTTGATTTCTCATATCCGCGTACCAAACACCCTCTTAAATACTACATCCGTTTCGCGTTTTGCAATGTAAGTCGTCTTTTGATTTTGCATAGGAATTAAGAAAAGCTTAAAATGGAAAAGATGATAATTTAATGCTTGTTTTTATCACATGCAATATTAACTCTTTAATCTTGGGTTTATAAATACATTAAATACTCCCTACAAAAGTAAACTTTCAATACCACTAGAATTACTTGAGTTAATGAATATTGTTGGAATGTTAAGTACATTAAATAGAGTAATGACCTATTTTAGAAAGTTTTACATTAATTAAATAGAGTAGTGACTTACATTATGAAACACCTTTTAGAGCTAGAAACGGCTTATATTGCAAAACGAATGGAGTAATTATAACCTTCCAACTTTATTATCGTAATTAGTAGGTATTGATATTAGTGACCTCTAAAACATGAGTTCGAATATCTCCATACCCATTGTAATGAGTAATGACCTAAGTGCTTAGGGGGTAAAAATGAACCATAACCAACAATGGCATTCAACTATTGGTGGCTTAGCTTTTAAGTGAGCAATGAGCTTTAATGCACGCATTCGACTGGCTCTCATTTTTACTCCCAATCAGTCGGTCTGCCGTTATCCTCACTCACTTTGTGGATGTGGTTACGGTCGGAGCTTAAGCTTCGCACCCATAACCCAACAATGGCATTATTCTCAGCATCCAACTCGGGAAGAGCCCCAATTCCCCATCAATTTCTCTCTGCTGCTAAATCCACTCGTTTTCCCTCTTCTGGTAAGTTCTCTGTATTTCATCTTTATTCGTATTAGTCTATTGTTTTTGTCATGTTACTCATGAAAGTCGCCCGATAACACAGGAGAAAGCCCTGTCTGAATATGAAATTCCAAATTTGATTGCTGTAATTTCTCTTTCGTTTGATGATTCCGGAGAGTAATTGAAGTATTTGGAATTGGGTGCAGCTCAATTTGGCAGCCCAGATGGACTGTCCAACACTATGGTTGCCAGGGAGACTAGTGATTGCGCTATGCTAGTAAGTGGGCAATTCAAGGTGCTCCATATTTAAAGCAAACTCTTACGTATGTTAGGGGAAACTACAATAGTGGATGGGAAATATTGTAAAGTGTAACTGCATTGCTAATTATGAGCTTATCTTTTTCTTAGTGAACTAAATGCTTAGATGGCTGGGGCTTGGGACACTTACAGGCCATGCCTAGATTCCTATATGCTAAAAAGACTTCTTATCAGTCAATGTCTGGTAGCATAAATTTAGGTTTGAATTTTTGTCATCCCATTATTGAGGAGTTCAAAAACTTGACTTTAGTAAATCTCTCAAGTTTTTTTTTCTCTGCAATTGATGGATCTTGATGATATAATTTTGTCTGAATAATTACCCTTCGTTTTTCTCCTCAGCATGGCTTTGCTTGGAAAGTGATTCTGCCATTTGTCATGATTAATTAGCAATATTGGAAGAAGTTCATTGTAGTTTTTCTATGCTAACAAGGATATACTAGATTCTAATGCATTTTTATTACATGAGTAAACGAGTTTGATTCAATGTAGTCTAATTTAATGTAGTAATGAGTCATGATTTACCACTTAATTTTATCGTATAATTGGGTAATTTTAGATAATGAGTGAAAAATGCTTTATCATAACCTTTTTAATTTTTGTTTTTTTCCAACTCAAAAATTTGCACACATTTAACACATCTATGGTGATCTTATAGTCAAAATACCTATCTTTCCATTGACAAAGAAAAAATATTAAGTTCGTCTTTGATTGTATAATTCACCGATTTGCTTTGCACTAACAGTTCTCTTTTTATGATGACCTTTTCTGTCTAGAGTAAAGAAAATTGATCTTATCTTTTGGATTTAACTTATGCTTTGTAGGATAAAGCTTTATCTCGAAAGGTTGGCAAAAAGTCATATTGTAAGTTAAAAGTCAGGGCATTGTTTTGGGGTCCTAAGAAGACAGTGAAGGTCACTGATGTAAATCTCTCTCTTGGGGATTTCCTTCTGAAAGAATCAGGCTCAGAGGTGTTTTCTTATTAGTCTTTTTGAAAATTTTTGATGCAGCCCCTTTTTACCTGTA
Source organism: Fallopia convolvulus (assembly GCA_964016875.1). Lineage (NCBI taxonomy): Eukaryota > Viridiplantae > Streptophyta > Magnoliopsida > Caryophyllales > Polygonaceae > Fallopia > Fallopia convolvulus. Next base: position 35,382,509 of record OZ024737.1, read on the forward strand.
AGATTTCTTTAATTGTAGTTGAATTTAATGGATTTTTTTCACTTTTAGCAAACCTCAGGAAACTCACTTGGTCCAAAAAAGATATCAGTTTCTGTGATTTCTTCAATCTCAGAGGTTTCACCAAAAGACTGGGATGAATGTGCTATTGATACTTGCTCTCCAGCTAAGCTGAACCCATTTATTATGCATGATTTTCTCTCAAGTTTGGAGGAGTCCAATTGTTCTGTGAAGGTTTGCAGTGTCTGAGTGTCTGTCTTTTTTTCATATGAATCTACTGGCTAAACTAACAATATTGTTTACTGAATCTTTTGTCACTCAGGAAACAGGATGGTCTCCAGCACACATAATTGCTAAGGATGAGTTTAACAATGTTATTGGAGTTGTTCCGCTATACCTTAAAAGGTAGAACTTAGATGTTCCTTTCATTTACTTTGAGCAAATTATAAAGATTGAATGTTGATTTTCTACTGAAATTGGATGCAGCCATTCCCAAGGGGAATATGTTTTTGACCATTCTTGGGCTGATGCCTACTATTCTTATGGTTCAAGATATTATCCAAAGCTACAGTGCTGTGTACCTTTCACACCAGTAACGGGTCCAAGAATTTTAGTTCGTAATACTCCGTTCAGAGATGAGATGTTTGGCATCTTGGTATCTTCACTTAAGGAACTGACAGTAAAGGTATTTGATCATGTTCCGCATCCGCTCTCTATTATATATTTGTAGGGTTTTTGAAATTTTGTTCAATGTTCTTATTTGTTTGCATGATTACGGACAATGTTCTTTTTAGATGACCGTAAATAAGTAATGATAAAAGAGTGTTTACAAAGGATTTGGACAAGACAAGAAGGCCAAGATTTAAACCAAGTAAAGGTGAAGAGAAGGAAATAAGATAGAGCTAAGAGCAGGAAATACAAAACAAAGACACATGACACACAAACATTGGGAAAACTGGTGAAATTTTGAGGAATTATCCCGGACACAACAAAGACATAAGATAGAGCTAATGGCCTCCCATACTAGCTCATGGTCCTCCTCCTGATATATTCAGCTTCTTCCCCTGATTTCATCACTGGCACAATTTGTTGTCTAGAAAAATATAGAGAGATTCCAAACAAATATTAGACCCTCGAATTTGCTACTTATTATATGATAATACTACCTTTAGCCAAATCTCGTCCTTAACCTCCTTTGATAAGATCACTCCAAGTCAACTGAGAAGCAGTGTGTTGCAAAAAATTAGTTGGTTGCAAGCCTGCCACGTGAAGCAGATTTTAGCATTGAGTGTCATTAGCCTAGTCTGAAAGATAGTGACTTTCTTTCTCACAGCTTTAGCAAAACCAACTAAACCAGTCATCCAGGCAATATCTTCTCCTTTTAATCCTTATTCATCAGCACATCATCAATAACTGATTTGGTGAATGAGCAAACAAAAACATGAGTGAGATTCATCTTCATTCTACATGTTGCCAAGGGAACAGATCAAAGAGTCAATCAGCAGCTAAACAACTGACGGACAATGTTGATTAGGCACGTTTGTTTTAGTTAATTGCCCTTAATTGGTTGCAGGTAGCTTGTTTGGCTGGTCCTCCATTGCCTCTTGGTCATAGAATTTGTGGTTTGAGGTATTTGAGGGGAACTCAAATAACTATTGTTCCTTGTTTAATTTTTATTCTTCTACCATCTGAAGGTGTTTACTTGATTTAACAAGGTGTTTACTTGATTTAACAGAGAAAATATTCATTATCGTCATCCAAATTTAATTTCTTTTGATTGTTTGACACAATGGCATGAATGGTGAACTGAAATTAATGTGTGTGAAAATAAATGACATTTCATTTCAGTGCCTTCATTGCATTGTTGTTGCACTCTCTTTCGTTAAAATATATGTGACAACTTGATATGGTACTATCCCTAGGTTACCTTTCCTGATGAATGTGAGTTTCAATCTTGTATGTACAGTGTCCTTAAGCTGCATCATAAGGGATTTGTATCCCATTGGTCATTGATTTTGTCTTAAACTCACAGTTTAATGCAAATATCTGATGCTAAACTAGGGAGTAAAAAGCTTATTATTAAGTTTCATTTACAGAGTGATATTCTTTTTTCAGAAGTTTTCTTTTTTTGCTATGTTGTGAAGAATGTTATCATGATCTTGCTTTTCAGTTTCTTGTACAGGTGTAAATCGATATATTTGTTGCCTACTTTGTCATGTGTGTTGGCATATGTGATATTGTATATTCCAACAGTTTCAGGTCTCATCACTGCATCTCACGTTTTCTTCTAGAATGGAGTCTAATACTTTGAAAGAGAAAGGGTTCCTTCAGAGAATAGGCATGCAGTACCACTGGAAAAATCGAAATTACAAGAAGTAAGTTTTTCTAGCTTCCTATTAATTGAAATATAAGGCCATAACAAGTACTCCAAGAGAAGTTCTTTCACTGAATTCTTGAATCTTGATTGCCATTATATCATTGCATTGCCGAAGTCGTTAAACATAATTCCCTTTAATTCATGTGTGACAAGTGACAACATGAAACCCTACAGGTCCAATATTTCAATATCCATTGGTTATACATTGTACATTTCTCCATGTATGTTAAGACAAGATAGTAGCATCCATACATTGATAATTAGTTTGATGTTATTGATTGAAAAAACAAGAAGAAGAAGCTGTTATGATAAGATCATGCGTCCTATTTATTATTATCGATTCATAAACTCTTATGTAATTCTAGGTTCATGCATCTACTGTTTACAGAGCTGTTCTTACTGATACATAATTGTCTACGAAACTATTGTACTCATTTTCGTTATATTTGGCAGTATGTGTCATTTTCTTCTTTATATTCAATTCTTTTCTAGACGTATCTTTTATTTACAAAGGATTTTCTTTGTACAGTTTTGACGAGTTCTTGATGGATTTAAAACAAAATAAGCGGAAGAATATCCGTCAAGAGCGCAAAAAGGTTAGTTTTCATTAGGATAATGTTTCTTTGAATACGAAGAAGCAACACGATAACTGCCCTGCTATAAATTGTTATTTGAAATCGAGCATGTATGTACAGTTTAGCCTTTTTGGGTTTCCATTTCATTTTATAGCATCATAATGTGTTTAATGTGGGCCGCTTTTTGCAGATCTCTGCACAGAATTTAACCATGAAGCGGCTTCGAGGACATGAAATAAAGGTAATATACATTTGAAACATGTCAGAAAAGAACATATTATAAATTTTATGCATTTCCCATTTAGTTTAGGTGATTGTAAAGGTTTTGCTTTGTTGGGGTTCGTCTGCCATGATGTCATTATTACTTATTGATGTTTTCCTTTGAAGAATTTCGTCATTGACATTATAGTGTGTAAACACTTGATGTTTGCGATGCAACATAAATTTCGATACTCTTGAAGTCAGGTACAATTTCTAAGAAGTTGTGTATCATCGAAAAAGAATTCAATGAATAAAATGCGTTCCGTGATAGTTGATACAAACTAAATAAGCCTTATACTAACAAATTAAATAAGGATGTAGCTTCTCGTCTTGTGAACAATTGAACAAAAGGAGCTCAGAGATGTCCCATCTGTTAGTTTCACTCAAAGACCAAAACTTGGAGCTCAATGACCCAAAAGGCCAAAACAATGTTTCCAACCCACAATTTATATCTATAGCATGGCACAAACGATCCATCGACTATCTTCTTGAGCTATTTCGTGACAACAGGATAGTCCTACTCTGACAAAATTTAGATCTCTTGCCAAAGCTTCCCTCTTTTACAGAATACTGAACTTTTTTAATTTTTATTTTGTTTCAATTTATTTTTTGCAGTCAAAACACTGGGATACCTTTTACAATTTCTACCGGAACACCACAGACAATAAGCTCTCTCTCTTTCCCCCTCTCTGTTACTAGGGCTTCAAGGTTGAACAATGAACATGAAGAGCACTAGTCTCAAGTGTACCATTCCTTAATCTGCAGGTGGGGAAATGCTTACTTGACAAGGGAGTTCTTTCACAACATGGGATCCAAGATGGGAGATAAAGTGCTTCTTGTGATCGCGGAAGAACATGATGAACCCGTTGCAGGAGCTCTTAACCTCATTGGTGGAGATACATTATATGGACGACTATGGGGATGCCTCCCGGAATCTTACTACCCAGGTTTGCATTTTGAGGCGTGCTATTACCAGGTAAGACCTATTACTTTTTTGGCCTTGAGAGGAAAAACTATCAACGAACCGTTACAATTTTGGGTTTTTTCCTGTCTTCCATGCTTTGAAAAATATAGCATTTTCATAACGAGTCAGTAACCAATGGCAACCCCAACGGGTCTGAAAAGTTTTGGGTTTTGGCCTGGAGAACAGAGACATGTTTGTGGGAGGATGAAGCTGTACATCTAGTTAATAATATATCTCCCTTAAGATTTAAAAAATAATAATGATATGTGACATATGTCTCCCTTAATAAGACTAAATAATAATATAGCATTTTTATGTTTTGATTGTAATGAGTAAACTATCTTGAGTTTAATTTTTGCTCAGGCTTACACCCCTCTTGCAAATCCTACATGTATATTCTATGTTTTTATCATAGAAAAAAAAATTGTGTTGACTATTTAGTTTGGTTATATTTTACTGATAAAAATGAAGGGAAAAACATGTACGCAATCTGATTATGATGGAATGATCAAAATTGTTTATGAGACAATTGGGGTTGGATTCATACCTAGCTTTACTCATCTGAACTCTAGATTGCTTTCAACTACCAAGAAGATTATAGGATTACTAAATTATCAGGCATTGTTATAATATTCAGGCAATAGAAGCAGCTATCGAGCTCAACCTGGACAAAGTGGAGGCAGGTGCTCAGGGTGAGCACAAAATTCAGAGAGGATACCTCCCCGTAACAACTTACAGTTGCCACTACATTGTAGATGAAGATTTCCGGGGAGCCATCCAAAACTTTGTAGTACGAGAATCAGCCCAGGTATGATTAAGTTCCCTGCAAGCCAAACTATTTATGTATCCATCTGCCCCTAATTTAAGGAAAAAAAAAGTTGAATCATTTTTAATCACTTGGCTTACTGCATTTTGCAGATGAGATTTAAGCTACCTGAAAATAAAAACGAGCATATTTTGTAGTTGGGTTGATGTTTGAATGGCTTTTGCAGGTTAGGCTTGCCATGAAGCTACTAAATGATGGAGGCCCCTTCAAGGATGATGTACATACAAACTGGGATTTTGATGGTTAAATTGTTGTTCATTTGCTGTGACATTGTGGGCTGTTATTCATCTGATGGAAGGGGGGAACAAAATAGACAGTAATAAGCTAAACTGTAAATATAAGAACCAAAATTTAACTTGTCATATGTTATGGTGATTGTATTCTCTTCAGCTGGATTGTAAATATGGTAAATTGTCGTACATAATTGTTTTCTGGTTTTCTACTTTCTTAATTTCTTGCTATTGTATTGTTCAGAATAGTGCACTTTCTTTAGTTTTTTTCTCGCAAGTGAAATGCACTTTCTTTTGTTTTTTTCTCGCAAGTGAAATGCACTTTCATTTGTTGGATGTAAAATGATTCTGTAAAGTAGAGCCACATATGACGTAAAATTCGGGATATGTGATGTATGGAGCAATTGCTTATATGCAAAGTAATGACGAGTGGTGTAAGATTCTGATAATGTAACTGTAATCTTATATATTGTATATTTCTTATATATCATATATGAAACAAAAACATTACAAATATAATGAATTCAATAAATTGTAAGATTGTTAGAATCGTTTGTAAAATCGTTGAGAATCATATGTAAAATTAAAATCATACAAAAGATTATATCAATTTATTTTAAGAGTAAATTATACAAGATCACCATGAAAATATACCTATTTTCAAGAAACCACCACTAAATTACAATATAGCACAAAATCACCTTTAAAAATCATTGTCTTATCAGTTAGCATGTCACACCCCGAATCCATTTCCGTTCAAATTGTGCCTGAACTCATTTAAAAGCTGCCTCTCTCGATCCTCTGAGGGCGAAGTTGTAAGAATATGCAAGTACTGTAACGTAGGGCTATCTGTTCGAGTTATCTAATCTATTATGTGGACCGTTTATTATACTTTTGTTGAAAAGGATAAGTTAGTATACAGGGATCAATATATTGCCATTTTCTCCTATAATATATGAATTTTATTTGTTATGTTTGGTAGTTTTGATTATAAATGATATTATAATATATTAAGATCTGTCATGCTAATTTGTTTTATAAGTACTTCAGAACTAAATCTCTTGTTTGGTAGTTAGAAATAAATCTGTGTCATACATTATTGCGTATGTGTTTCATCGTCCATTTAAACATTTATAAACTAGTCAGAAGTATGGAACTAAATCTCGTGTTTATCTATACCGTATTTGTTAAAATCTAACGGCTTTTGGATTTATGAAATTGATTTGATCCATGGATAACATAAACAACACAGTGTCACTCAAATCAGTATTTGATATCTTCCCGTTCAACACAACGGTGGTCTTAGTTATTGGAAGTAACACTATACCAGTAACTGTACTAAAGGGCGGCTTTTGTTTGAATCCAACAATATATGCATCTACAACAGAAATGTTGTTCCTTCATAAAAATAAAAAATAACAGCAATAGAAATGTTGTTACCTCGATCGAGATAATGACAAATAGGTAGAAGAAATCGAGGCAATATGAAAGGAAGGAAAATCAGGGATCAATAATACCAAACAGGTAACAGGCTAGGCAATGGGCTATGCAAGAAATCGCAAATCCGATCCATCTGATATACATGCATCAAAAAATTTAAACGTTGTATTCACCAATATGTAGTTCATGCAAATCTTAACGAGGAACTTATGTTGCAAGATCATGGAAAATGATCAACCAACGCATCAGATAATTCATCAAGTCCATACAAGTATGCTTGACAACATTAGCAAACAATATGCAAAGACTTTCAAGGAAGCATCTAATCGAAGACAAACATTGTCCACATTCAAAAATGCAAGTCAAAATAATATAATAGCACCCCATTGTTAGCAACAGCACTCCGAAAAATCTAATGAAAGTACAATACCCGGTATGACTCAATCAAAACTGAGCACTCTGTATTTAAAGGGGGGCTTAAAACCAGAAAAGCTGGCAATATCTATCTACAACAACTCCTACTCCACTTATATGAAACTAGTCGTGTATAAAACTAGCCAATCTGAACAAAGACACTCATACCTGAGCAGGAGAAAACATCCAGCAAACCAGAAAGCAAGAATTAAGGCAATCGTCATCATCAGCAGCAGCATTTTGTCTAGTATCTGTAGGATGAACCGGATGGAGGTGGAGCCGGAGGCAACCTGTTTGGAGTGCGACGACTACTTGAGTTAGAGCCGGATTTTACGTCTCCATTTTGATCAGGGTCACTGTACCGCCGACTATGGCTGGACCCAAGTCTTGAAGTGCCATAAGAATCAGTAGAACCATTTGCAGCAGCATCAAATGCTGTCCTCCAATCATCACCAGATGATCCCCCAGTTCTTGGGCTGCTTTCTGCAAATTAAAGGGAAAAATAAAACACATTAATCGAAAATACTTGAAACATTCATGGATATAAGTCTTGTTTATCCAGTCTCATCTCGGTCATTCCTCGTGTTGGGTTTTTTCTTTTGGGTTCAATAGATCGTACTTAGTTCAAGGTAAGTTGAGTTCATACTACTATTACTGATACAATCAATTCATTGCTGGGAAATCAGTTATAGATGGAATGGAATAAAAAGGGAAGAAATAGGATTTTTATTACCAGGCCCAGAGCCGCCATCAGACCAGCTGGAAGCTGCAGCAGCTGCCTGATTATCATGAATGCTTAGCTGTCTCACAAGCTTTGAAAGAATAGATGACTGTTTTTGATAACGCTCTCTTTTCTGCTTCATATTGCCATCCTCTTGTAGAAGCTGTTCAATCCTCGCTGCGCTTTGTGCACTGAAAATGCAAGATGTCACACCATGAAAAAGATTGAAAATAAAATTTGATAAAAGGATTTTCCTGTATTGTTGTTGCAGAAACTACATTTAGCATAGGTTAATTTCAACAAACTACCTTTTTAGTATTAAAAGCAAGAAAGCAAGTATTATCACCATATACAAGTGATTACATAGTATGACATGATAGCCTCAGATCACTGCATGAAGACGTGACAACTTTTATCCCTTTCATGGCTCACACGTGAAATGGCAAATATGCTGATGGTTGAAGTAAACATAATGATGGGAAGATGATTTTAGATCATTACATGGGCAAGACAACAAAGGATTACATCATGTACATGTCTATCATAAATAAACCAAACAGTCTTTCTGATGGCCTGATGGGGCCTAGGCGATTCCTTTAAGTTCACTAAAATGAGACCATATGAAGAACATGATTATTATAGAGCCCAATTATGAGAAATGTGAATTACGACATTTAAAAAAAAAAATCTTTTCATCTTGCAACATAATGAAAATAGAAGTAACCATGAGTTTCTAACCTGATAGAACTGTATAATTGATTAAGCATGTCTTCTTTTGCCTTCTCAACTTGGCAAAGAACTACAGCCTGTATCAGTTATATACACAATAAGGTTAAAGTCAATATTTCAAAAGTAAAGTTCTCGGTGGAGGAACAGAGTTAAAAATTACAATTCACTGACTTTTGGCACATTGGCTGCAAGACTGTTAAGAACAGCTTCCACATAGCCACGAACTTCCTGAGCCATCCATCGAAGCTCTTCCTCAGGATCTGCAGGTCTTCTTGACATTGTATCCTGCCAAGTTATTGTCAAAACAGTATTCCATTAAAAGAAGAACACTGGAAAAGAACCATGAATAATCACATAACCACAGAACCAGCAGCAACACAAGTTTCAGAAGTACCTATTTTTAAATGTTTGAAAGCACAATACCTCTGATAACCTATTGTATTCCATACAACTATCTCGATATGGGCAGATTCCAACACAAACTACGAGGAAGTGTTATTATCATCATATGGTTCATCTCGCTATATAATTTATACCTACAGACTACAGAAGTACAGAGCATCTTTCCAATAATCTATTTCAAATTTGCATTCACTGCAAAGCTTTGCCATATTCTTAGGAAGAAGGTTTCAAACATTCACAATAAATAACTGATTATAGGAAACCTGTTTTAGTTTAATCAACAATTACACGACTTCCTACCCCAGAGAATCAAGCTTAACATTTACAGTCAGAAACTCACAAGGGAACCATCAGAAAGACTCTGACGCATGCCATGCCCAGATTCTCCACTTTGTGCTCCTTTAACAGGGTGTGCAATAGTGCTCAACTTGTTCAGCCACTCAGTCTTATCTGTCGCACTTTCAGCTTTCAAAATAACAGCGCTATGTGCTGCATCATTATTGAGACGAGTTAATCAACCAAGAGATCAGTTGGCTGTTGGGGATGGAGACCCACAAAATACCTCAATGAGAATTATTGCAGTACCTTTAAGAACTGTCTTATAAGGAACTTTGCTGGTCAACTTGAACACGAGACTGTGTGCTTTACCAGACTCTGCCCCATTTGCCTTCTTGTCTTTTAAACTTTTTGTGGACTCCTCATCTTCAGAAATTTCTTCAATATTGCATTCCTGAGAACATGTATAGGATCATTACACTACAAACTATATGCATCCATAATAAAGCAAATTAACAAATCCACAGATGTGCATCTGTACAATAGTTTCTAAGTTCTAACCACCAAAAGCATCACTCATCTCATCCCACCTTTTCGATTACATGAGGTCCAACAAGCTCCTAAAAGAAAGCCTGTTCTTTTGGACTTGGGGTCTGGGGCCTGCTGGCAATCCCAAGTCATCTATGTGAAGCTTTCCCTCTTCAATAAAATTTAACGTTTCTCAAAGAAAAGACAGAAGCTCAATCCAATTTAAGTGAATCATTATCCAGGGTATTGGGATCTTACGGTATCATGAAAAATAACAACTCTTTAGAAGTTGGCTCGAAGTGAAATCACTAGAATATAATATCAATGTGATCCAGGAAATCCAGTATCATCATCGCCCAATAAAGTCCCGCTCCAGCAGGATCTGGGGGTCAAGATGGGGGCGCACCCATAGTCTGAACATGTCAGGAGGATGTGCCCGCAAAACCCAAGGAAAACTGAAATTAAGCTATGTGACAATAATAACTGAATTTGACTATAATTTGAACTCGCAACATAGGTTCAATTTGTTATTCATTATCCTTTTTATGATGTCATATGCCCATATCCAGACGTCCTCATGAAAAATTGCAGTAAAAATATGCCTAGTAACTAAACCTATACTCTGCAAGCTTTCTGCCTCAATTGTGACTTTATCTATCAATACATCATGCATGTGCAAAGCTTAATTTGTTGCTTTTAAATCCCTATCTACTTTTCAACAAGTAAAAAGCAAAATCAACAGGTTTTGAACTGAAGCATCAATGTCCAGACTAAAGATGAATATCTGTAAATTCTGAGTTACAAACATCTCTCCTACCTCCAAAGTGATAACACCACGGAAATGTCTTTCTTCTTGCTTTTTTGTGTATCCGAGCTGAAATGAAACATATAAGTTATCAATTGTTCACAATATTCTAATAAAATTTCTCACAGAAGAATTGACCAACCTTGCCAGTTTTCTCATTCAGAACAAACCATCGCTTACTCCAACTATTAGTTTTAGCACTTTTCTTCAACAAAAATCCTGGAGACATTCATTATGAATTAGGAATTAAATTCATTTCATCAATGAGACAATAAGACCTGAAAGACATAGGTAGGTGCAATGACCCTGCAAGCCAGGGCAACCAAAGAATGATACTGGTTGAAGTGGATGAAAGAGATTATATTATAAATATACTAATTAGCCTAAGACTAAGCTCTACTTGTTTTAAAAATGTACTTTTTGGTAAAAAGTACTCCCTCTGATCAAGAATATAAGACGTTTTAACATAATTCATACTAATTAAGGACATTTTAGCAACTCTCTATATTCCTGATCGGAGGGAGAATTGTGTAACGACATAATTTTGATCAAATAAAAAGGTCCAAAACGTCCTATATTCCTGATCGGAGGTAGTACATATTTTTTGCCTTGAAATGCATAAAAGTGAATTGATTTTTTTATCTATTTGAAGAATAAAATATATTACAAAAAGAATACTTTTAACCAAAACGTACTTTTTAACAGAAGAAGAGCAAGCCCAAAGAGAGAGACTGGGAATACTCAGATTAGGAGAATGTAACAAACAGCACGCTCACCAAGTAACATATATGACTTTGTAGTGGCATTTTATGCATATCTGTATCTAGCCCGTCTCTCTTTATCAATATCTTAATCTACAACTATGATCCATTGTACTAAAAAATGCTGCCTAGGGTTCCACAATGTCCATAACCATTTCCATTTCGGTTCACATGAAACTTAGGTTCAAAGCCATTAAAAATGCAAATTAATGTGGGAAACTTATTAAGATCATGTCATTTGAAAATGAGGAAAAATTGCACAATGGACATGCATATGCATGGATAATTAAGCATAATTCATGATTTGTAGTCGATCCAGTGGATCTTTAACACAAACATTACTGATTCGAAGAAACTTTCATCAACTAATTCCCAATTAGACATTTTCCACAAAATTCATATAATTTTGTATGAATGAATTTAAGTTTAACCTGCCGTTATTTCCCCATCGGGACCGGCAACCTTCAAACCAGATCCCTCTTGTGCATCTTTATCTTGTTGACCGGGTTTATCTTTCATAGACTTCAAGCTACTTCCACTTTGATTTCCTGTTTGTGGGCTTGTTGCCTAAAAAGGACAAATAGATATTTTTTAGATATATCATATATATGTAACAACTCAAAAGTCAAAAAACCCAGACAGCTTGATTTAGTGTGGTGATAGTCTAGTTTCCATCTTGTTTCAACGAACCTTCTACATCGACATGAATACTAACAGTAGAACTAGAATCAAACATGAACCATTTCACATAATAAAACTATTCTGCAGTTAAATAAAACAGTACAGACCCTATTTAAGATTGACTGCTCTGCTTCTGTTCCTTTTTTAGAAGATCGAGTCTTTACATCTTCTTCACGGCGCTGCCTCTCCATCCTGGAATGTCAAAAAAAAATTACAGGGAGCAGACCACAACTTAACAGATTATTGCTACACAGAAGCTCTCTAGGTGTTACAGAAGTGATATAGGATATTTCCAGAGAGCAGATTATTGACAGAGAATGAAGTGAAGTATAAAAGATAAATGAATATGCCAAAAGTGGTAGTACGCAAAGAAAGAAGACAAAGTTTGATATAAAATATTATAAAATACTACACATCAAATGCAACAAAATAGATCTGCAACAAATGAAAGGAAAAACATTAGCATTATTTCATCAACAAACCAATAAACACAACTTTGTAATTGCAAGCCTCCAAATATTTGGACAACATCAAACATGTCATCTTTCTTTTCAAAATTTCCAATAGAAGAAACACAATTCTAAAAAAGCATACCGTCTCTGCACCAAACGTATGAAGTGTTGAGGGGGGACAAATGCACGCTCCATATCAACTAAAGCAACCACCATTTTTTTTGATTCATTTTTAAATTCCTCTAGTGCTGAAGTGGCAATTGCGACAACCTGGTTTGTGATATACAAATCATTAGTCTCATCAAGTGTATGATTACTAATTCTCAATCACATGTTCGTCGTACCTCTCTCTTAAAAGTCTGATATCTTCCAAGACCTGGAGTTGCATTTGCAGCTTGAGAAACAATCCCCACCAGTACATGGTGCACCTATCAAGCTCAAAGATTAAAGAAGGAAAAAAATGCTCCCAATCCTGAAACCAGGCTTAAATGCAACTCTTGGTCAAGAGTTGAACACAAGTTTATTAGGTTTTGAATGAAATGTTAACTACAATGGGGATAGTGATCAATAAATAACCAAGATATTTCAGTCACTCAAGCCTGAAAAATGGTATCAAAGGATAAAGAGTGTGATTTAGTAATAATATTATAACTATTTAAATTATGAATTCAATCGGGCAATTTGCTTAATGTGGATATTTTTGAATAAATTGTGTATAGGGGTACTATGTACTATGGTATAAGACTATAAGTAATTCCACTTTGGTGCCTTGACCTTAATTTTTTCCCATAAATGTATAAAAAAAAAAAAAAATTAGCGATTTCTCTTTCTTTTTTTTAATTCAGTGACACCTCTTTTTCTTTCTCACGTAGGTATTCTTTTTAGTGGAGAAGAGCCCTAGATCAGTGGCCAATGAAGAAAAATAAAGCAAAATTGGCTCATAGTTGGTGGTTATAGAGGTGAAAAGCTGAGAAATAAAGAATAGGAGTAAGACAAGAAGGGATGGCACAACTGATGGTGATGTCAGGTGTGAAGAAAAGAACAAAAGTGGGAATTACCCAAACCATCATACCCCTTCATGGAAGCTACCATAGTTAGGATGTCCACGTATTCGTTTTCTATCAGAAACAACAACAGTCAACAGGAAAAAGTACAACTACGGCTGGATACAGAGAGGGGGTCGAGGGGGGGAAATGAAACGCATACACACACAGAGAGAAGAAAGAGATCAGGTGGATCTAGAATCAAGAAAGAACAATACACTTCACACACACCAAAAAAACAGAAACTGGATGTGTGAAAGCAAAATTTACCTCATCAACACAAAGGCTTGATGGTTCTTTTGCCAATTCAAGGACAATTTTTATCAATGACCTCAGACCCTTTTCAGGAGAAATAAGATATGGCTGATATCCATCTGCTTCTAGAACAATCTGACCCAACAAAAAAGAAGAGAGAGAATTGCAAGGGTGAATATATATAGAAGCACATTCTACAATCCATTCCCTTCAAGGTTCCTTCTTTTAATTTCAGTTGGAATAGAAAAATGACAAATAGAAAGACTCACCCTTTTGACATTTTTCATGTCAAAATGTCTATCCAATGGAAGTTGCTTGATTCTGTTAGGAAAGTTGCCTTCAAAGCTGGCAACAATTTTATACCCATTACCCTGAAATTTTATTGAGCAAAATTAAAATAATACATACATAAAGAAAAGCAGCAAGCAGCACAACAATTTTAGTATCTATGTAACCATCATTTAAAAGTTCAGTACACATATTTTACAAACGTGGGATACTCTTCTCAGCCACAAAGACCCCGATATCATAATTAGTATATTAGTAAAAGAAATCATCTATTACCTCACCACCAGTGACATGCCGAAGAAATTTCTCTTCAAACTCACGACAAAGCTCTAATGCCAAAGCTCTTGTTCCTTCTGGACTGCTAACCATAGATTCACCCAGCTTCACCAACTCATCTTGAATAATCTGTGACTTCCCTTGAAGCCTATAACCATTGAGAAATCAATACATTCCTTAATTAGATAGCATAAATGTAAGAGTTCCAATGTTTCATTATAGGCGATCTTAGGAAATTTAATTGTAGACATTATATCTCTGTTTCCTGGAATAGATAGATTAGGATATGTATTTATCCGTACATCTTTTACAAGCAAAATATAGAGACATTCTTCCATCCTATGTCTGATAACAAATATGAAGAATTGATCCAAAGATTAGGATACATTCTACAAGCATCAAAAGGAAGCAAATAAAAACATTTCAAAGAAGCCATCAAGAATAATTCTTGCTTATGCAGGGTCATGATATATACCCAATGCTCAGAACTTCATTTTTTTTAAGTAAATTATTCAGAGTCCCCATGACTCCATGAGTAGGATACCCCCTATACCCACGAGTAAGATATTTACATCTTTCTTAAACAAGTAAGGTTATGATGTAGAAGTATATATAATAGAATAAAACAACGGTTTCTCTAACATGTGTGACATAGGCACACACTAGTGAAGCAGTAACCACCACATACTACTCCTTTTTCAAGTTTCCATATCAAATTTTATATATTTAAACAGAAATGTAATCATATCTAAAATAGATGCAATTTAATGACAAGAATAGTAGCATTTAATGACTCGCTAATGTGTGCACATGGACATAGATCAAGATAACCCAATGCCCAACGAGCACATGAGCTAAATCACAACTAGGATTTCTCAAGCAATCAGGCTAAAGTTCCCATGAACATCCTTTTTAACCAAACAAGCTAATGAGGATAGGAAACATTATTTATAATCAAATAAATTAAAAGGTCACACTCCCAGGAAACTTTTAACATTTAATTAGAAATGAAAGCAACTGATTAAAGTGCATTCAAAATAAAAATCATTATTTTCCAGGGAATAATTTTCAAGGAAAAGGATAAGAAAGAATACCCAGTGAGGAGATTTGGTATTCGAACTCTCATCCGATTTCGTATTTGGCTAGCCAGTGTTTCCACCAAGGCTACTCTACCAAGCTTATTCTGAGGAGCACCAGTTAATATTGATTTAAGACTTTCACTCTCTGCTCGCCAGGCAGTTTCTAGAGAGTTCTCGGATCCAGAATTTCCGGATTGTGCAGTAGCAATGGAAACAGACTGACCAATTAAGGCAACCCACGGTATGTCTGCTGTACTCCTTGGTCCTTGGCCCATCAGGAGAGCCTGTACAGCTGCAATAGCTTTGGATTCTCCTGCTGCCTGATCAATTTTGCTAATTACACCAATGGTTCTGGTTCCTACAAGGGATAAAGCTCATTGACTCACACTACAGCACCACAAGTAATTAGTATTTCGGGTTTAGAAATGGCTCTAATGTGGCATTGGATAAAAACTCATTTAGTAATTTTAATTCATGTGGCTTTTGCATTAAGCTAATTATTTATTATCCAGAGAAACTTGGCAGTCCTAAAATGTCTCGTTAACAGCTTTATCAGACATTCTTCATATTAGTGCCCAAGGAGGAAGAATTAAAATTTACCCCCCCCCCCCCCCAGCCACCAAAAAAAAAGGAAGAAATAAAGAGCCTATCAGAAAGTCAGTCTGCACACCTAAGTACCTAACCACAAACAACCCAAATACAGTTTGTTCATTCTAGGTTGTGTGGGGAGACCTTCAAAGGGAAAAAATATGAATGGCAATAGCTTACCCTCTGAATCATACTCCTTTGCAATTCTTATTGCTCTGGATGAAGATACCTCTGGTGCTTGGGAAGCGGGAATTACTACTAGCAAAATTGCATCATTGCGACCAACATAATCACTAATCTGAAGACAAGATGAACTGAAAGTGAAATTCCAGCCAAGGGAAAATAAATCTTGTTCTACAATGTACAAATTAAAAAATAGCCTAACAATCATCAATCCTCAAAGAAAAATTAATGATCATATTACCACTGATTCATCAACACTCCGCTGGTCTGCTCCAGGAAGATCAATCAGTTTCAATGGTGGAGCTGAAAAAAAAAGTGAAAATAAATAAATATTACAGGTAGTTAAGTCAACACTTAACATATAGAAGAAATCATAGTGTAGAATTTATGCTAGAAATACGTGTGATATACACGCACACTGGTATCAGAAATTCTATCTTCAGTAATGATCAGCAAAAATTGAAACTGATGACAAAAGGAATGGAAAGCAAGAAGGTACTTCATCTCATCATATTAGTATATAGGATTTATTCTTCACTATTGCTAATAAATGCACATGCAATCATCATCATCATCATCATTGACCCAGTGAGGCTCCGCTACAGCGGAATCTGGGGGTCAAGATGGGGGTACCCCTGCCCAAGGGAAAGGGGGTACGCCCGATAGACCCAAGAAAAACTGAAATTCAGCCATGTGACAATAATAACTAAATTTAGTTAAAATGCACCAAAATTGAAGTAGGGACTAAATCCTTCTCAAAGGCAGTGTATAAAAGCTAATGAGCATGTGGATGCACATACAAAAGAAGGAAAAATATCTCACTATATTTAATGAAGAGTGACCCAAGAGTTGTTCTCCTGATTTTATAAATTGTAACAAGGGTTGGACTTACTATTAAATGGTTATGATTCTGAAAACTGTGGATAAGAAATTAGGCAAATGGGAAGAAAGGGAAAACAAACATACACATAACAAATAACAAATAACAGGTAACATGTGTTGTTCTATGATCAGATTACATGAGGTCCACATCAATGTTTGTCATAGAATTGCCCAAAAACACATAATAATCAGTTGACCAGTAGAAATCCAGACGCAGAATACAAGACAAACCTGTACTCGTGCGAAGCTTCAAACTTATTTCATCGCGGCTCTTGCCAGACACGCTCTTGCTGAGCCTCTCCTGAAGAGAATGCCTAAGAGCACCTATTCATCGACAGGATAAGAATCTTATCCATTTTACTTGTGTTGTTTGACTATATGGGCAAATGGCAATGTCCAAAAAAATTCAAAACAAAAGAAAAAAGTAGTAAAAAGCTTATGTTTGTAAAGGGCAGTACTTGCAGAAACTTGTTGAGGCTTATTGTCAATTTGCAGGACAAGCGATTTACTGCTAAGTGAGCTATCTCTATACAAATCAATGCTTATTGGAGCTCTTGTCGCCCCATTTTCGCCGGTAGGCTGTCGAAGATAAGATAATTATTAAGATGGACTGTAAGAAAATCAATAAAATTAAGACGAAAGAAAGTATATAAGACAGATGCTTACCAACACAGGATGTCCAATCAGACTGTTCAGCACTGCTGACTTACCTGCACCCTGATATTTTTGAGGCAAATGGATATATTATTATATTACTTACATAGAATATGCATAAAAGGAATGTTGAGGCAAACAAACAGAATAATCAAGCATTTTTAGCATTTACAACAATCACTCACAGAAATCCAAGGACAGAGAGAGATAATCAAACACCAAATTTTCATAACTCAAAAAGATTGAAAAGCATGCCATGCATTCATATCAATGGCAATATGCGAAAGCAAACATTCTTTCTATACTTACATTACAAGGCAGACATTTTTTTTCACAGACAAACACAATGAATAAATCTTTCCATTTTAGAAAGTCCATTTCAGATATGTGATTCGACGTGAGATGCATAGATTTTGTGAAATATCCATATCAGCTCCACACCATCAGGAAGGTGAAGTTCCCAACTGAGCCCCTGATCTATATAGATCATAACTGATATGAATTGCAATCAGAACTTTTCATCGCTTATTTTTCAGTCAATGCCCTTCAAATCCACAAAGTGCTTACAATTGCCCACAAACATCCATGAATAAACATAGTTAATTAACAAGTCTTCAATAATAAATAAATTCCAGAATAGAGAAAAAGAAAAAGGCATCCTCTTTGATATGCTTGTGTGTGAAATTGTGAATAGTGTCAGAGTAGGAATTTTCATAAAGGTTGTGTCAGAAATGGGTACAGTACCTAAAGAATTTACAGCATGCATATGAATATGATCATAATTTTAAGAGACACCATGCATATTATCAGCAGTGTAATACCCAGAAAAGTGGATCAATAAGTGAAAAGGTACAGCATTCAAACTAAGCATCACAGCAACAAAGTTGTTTAACTGCAGCATCCCTATTTTTTCCATTCCTCTAATTCAAAATCATCTTTGCTTCTCATCATAATTCCAATGTTGCATGAACCAAGCTTCCATTTACCAACCAAATTTATGAGCAGAGGTTATTGAAATTTACATCAGTATTAGACTAAGCTTAGATGGCAAAAAAGTGACCCCATAATAACTATATCGATTACAATCCCTCTTCCCATCAAAAAAACATGAGATATAGATAAAATAGTTTCTATAACCTTCCAAAAACTTTCTCAGTTAATGTTATAGCAGTTTTACCACCTAAAAAGCAAAACTTTCTTATTTGGGAAAGTAACCACTAGGCATTAGACCTAGTACATGCAATGACTTAACGGGGGCTAATTACACTAAATTACTCATACTATTGGGATGAGCAAAGGACTGCAAAATGGCTCTTAAAATAAAACAATGTATAAGCATGTACGACAGTGAATGTCAATAACATTCAGCTCTTGGGAAGCTCATAAACATGACAAATGTTACTAATAGCAAAGTTATCAACGTTGCTATCAGAGAGGTTATTTGTGCTAAACTTTTAATTCATTGCTAACTCTTTGATCCCCTAATAGTCGGTGTTATTTTCTAGAATTAGCCCCAAAAATAACATATTATCCTCATATTTATAAAATATTGATTGAAGACAAATTGAAAATACAATTTAGTTAATAAGAGCATTTACTTAAAAACAGGTTCATATGCAGACTCATTGAAAAGAACAAAAAAATACTGTGCTGGTCAGATTTGCATTGTATATAATTATTAAATATAGGGGTAAGTTATAAGATTGATTAGGAATACCTAAAAATAAAACTGCATTATATTTAATAGTATAGGATCATGTAATCTTGTCCTATCACGCTAAAAAATTTACAAACTATGATGGCCAAATAAAAAATGAGCACAACTTCCGAAAGGTTTTCCTACTCAATATTATCCAGAGAAGTAATGATTCAATATTCAAACCACCAATCATGATAAACAAAATACATACAAATTAGCAGCTTAAATATGCTTGCGGTTCTCCTCATTTTCTATTTGTAACCAGAATTGGCTTCAATTAAGAATTCTAACACAGTACAAGTTTACAAGATCAGTAAGGACCAAGCAACTCTCAAAATCACAAACTCCATTTAGCAACGCTTATTATAAGTTATAATCACATAAATGAACTTCACTACCTGTATACACTACAGCAACATATAGCGTTTAAATTTGATAACCTTACTAGTACCACACCACTATCAGACAGACTGGAGCGGAGATAGCTATTTCAACAGACCACATTTGCCCCGTCATTCAACTTTCAAACTAATTGTCTGATAGGAAAAGCCCAAGATACCAAAAATCACCTAAGACTATGCCTTTCATCCAGCTATGTCCTGCCGAAATCTATATCTGGAACCTAAATCTAATCGCATCCAAACACTAAAGCTACAACCATGCATCTGAGCACTCCCTTCACAATACCCCTCAGATTGACACTTTCCCTTTATATTCCAAGATCAAACAGCCAAAAAGCATCAGATCCAAGCTAAGCTCCAAACAGTTGATAAGCAGAAACCAAAATGCAACTTACAACATTGCCGAGGGCGACGACGTTGAGAAAGGTGGAAGCTCGCTTAGACGACGAAGAGCTGTCGGACAAATCTTCATCGGCGAGCACGGCAGCTGCTTGTCGCATCGCATCGGAAAGCTGGGACAAATCCTCGATCGCCTCCATGGCTTTTCTTTCCCCAAATAATACGATCCGAGAGAGGATAAAGCAAATTCGCAGACGGAGACGAAAAATCAGAGATCTCGAATCGTAAA
This sequence comes from Fallopia convolvulus, assembly GCA_964016875.1. Lineage (NCBI taxonomy): Eukaryota > Viridiplantae > Streptophyta > Magnoliopsida > Caryophyllales > Polygonaceae > Fallopia > Fallopia convolvulus. The sequence goes on from OZ024737.1 coordinate 35,402,924, forward strand.
AACTGCAGATTAAACCCTAGGAAGGAGATCGAGGGGGCCAGGAGAACCGGCCAGGAAGTTGGGGAAATTTCTCAGAGAATGGATTTGCCCTTTTGGGAGAAGAAAATTGAAATTAAAATTTGAAATTTTGATCCTCTCCCTCAACAAAGACACGCAAATTTTCAGGAGAACGAATAAACGCGACGGTTTGTTTGCAGTTTAGACCCTGAAAAGATTTTGTTTTCAAAAATGGCCCCAAATACTTATTTTTTTTCTTTTTTGCTACTGCCACCGACTTGACTAGTTTGTGTTTCCCTTTAGACTGTATTTGACTTTTCGCTGCTTAGCCTAGTGGTGGGTTCAATTCCATTGGAATTGGGGTGGAATTGAACCCGAAAAAACCGATGGTTTAGGAATTGAGGTCGGTCGGTCTTGGTTCCACATTCTAGAAATTGGAGAACCGAGATTTTTCTCGATTTCCAACCATGGGTCCTCTGGAAATAGTCGTTGGAACCGCGATCACAATTCTACATTTTGTTGCATTCTGTTTTTAGATAAATTGCAAAATCGTGACCGGATTTTTGTATCTGTGGTCGCGGTTAACTAGTCTTTGGAACCGCGGTCACGACTCTTGTTCTAACGGTTGCATGGGTTCCAATGGCTATTTTCACTCATATAAAACCATATCACACCTTCAATTTTATTCACATCAATATCATACTCTCTGATCTCTCTCTACTACTCTCATTCATAATCTCATATTCTTACAAGCTTTCAACTTGCAAATCTCTTCTTAAATTTCTTATGAATCTCCTTCCTAATCTTCTTTAAAAAGTGGAAAACCAAGGGCAAGGATTTGGTGTTTTTTTGGTCAATCAACTCTTTGGTGGTTGGTGGTTCACAAAGTCATGTTAATCCCAATCAACTACCTTATCCTCCTATGTCTATGTCGACACAATTTCCCCCTTCCGCTCCTATTCATAACCAAGAAGTTGATGGCAATGGGGAGGGTGATGAGGAGGACAATGACGAGGGCAATGAGGAGGGGGCATCTACGGCCAACCAAAGCTCAAAGGTGCTCTCTTTCGACATTTTCACAAAGCAGTTCACCAAAGGCAATGTATTGGATGCACAAGACCGATATGTTGTTAAGTGCAACTATTGTATCTCGAAGTACAATTGGAGGCGCAATGGATGTTATGGCACCCTGAGCAAGCATTTAAAGGCAACCCACAAGGAGAAGTTGGGCATGACGTGAGGGCAAACACAAATTTTTGGGTTAGCAAGTTCTTCCTCTCAAAATCCTCATTGGTTAGTTATAATCATGATTGTAGTGTTTATGCTTTGTCCGAAGCTATTTGTTTTTATAATTTGTCATTTCAATTTGCAAAAAGTGTGGGACTAGATGATTGGGTTTCTAACTCTTTGCAATCCACTTATAAACGAACTACTAGAAAAACAATTAGGGAAAAATGTGCTTAAAGCATATAAGATTCGTAAAAACGATTTGTCCCGGTATTTTGCTCAAATGATATTCATATTTCTATTTGTAGTCATATTTAGGGTGATAGATTTCAAACTCATTCGTACATGGGCATTACATGTCGTTATGTTGATGATCATTTTTACTTGTAAAAACGAGTTTTCGCTTTTCATGAATTTGATGGGCCGCTTCAAATATTTGTAACATTACACGTACTATTTTAAAAAGTATAGACTACTTCATAGAGTTGTCACTATTTTATTTGATAATTGATAATGCATCTAACAACATCGTATCACTTAGTGAATTGATTCAAGCTTGTCAATCGACTTTTAGAAATAAATATTTCCGTGTACGATGTGTTTGCCATATTTTAAGTTTGTGTATTCAAGATGGTTTGAAAGTTTTAATGTCATATCTTGCACCTATTAAATATGTTGTTAACTATATTTATCTAAAAAGAATTGGAATGGAAGAAGTCTTGTAATTACAATGGTGTTAAAGAAATATGTTTTTCAAAAAAGGTCGGTCATCGTTGAAACTCCACTTATAAATTACTTCATCAATGTTTACATTACAACCAAAAATTGGTTTCCTTTGTCGCTCAACATGTTTCGGATTCGCAAGCAATTGACCCCTTTTGGGACCAATGTGATGTGACCCCAACCATGGACACCTTGTCTGTGAACATCATCGACCCCATCGCTAGGACCCGGACTTGTGTCATTGCTATCATGGAGCGACACCCATGCCCACCCGCGCCGAACCCTCGCGATGTCGTGCCAACCTCGGATCCCACCATTCCATGACACTGGCACTTGAGGTTCATGTCGGCATGACAATGGCAATCCATTCGAGACTCATAACATTGAGCCTCCTCAATTTGGTCCATAATGTTGTATCAAATCCCTTTCGAGTTCCATAACATTGAATCTCGCTAAATTCAAGTCTCTCGCTTCGCTCGTGAGATCTAATACACGATCCAAGATAAAGATTTGGGCGTCTTAAGGTCTTGATAGATCTAAGGTTGCATCAACTGGCTTTAGAGTCAAGGATCGTGTAAGTCTCACTTCACCCTTTTCTGTTCAAATTGCACGATTTTTCTCCCATTATTTGCAACCCTAGAATCCTCCATCCTCATCTTCTCGTCATATAGGGTCCGATTTTTTTTCTTTACTTCGTTGTTCTTGGTAAAATAAACCCACACAAACATAGTCGGCACCTTGCTCAAAATTTTGTTTGTGTTTCATGATAATTTTGCGTCTTTGTCATTGATCTTGAATGTATTATTCTTGATTGTCATTGCCGAAATCACAAGTATAACTTCATTCATATCTTCTTGTTCTTCATAAGGATAGACAATAAAATTGATATCCTTTTTAGTTGTTAAAAAAAAGATATTGTGTAGAGGATAAAATCCATACACAATCGGTCGAGATCTTGCTT